>PVIU01003757.1:0-138913 GCA_004026605.1 Ondatra zibethicus | reverse complement strand
ACCATGAATGACCTGAAGACACGCACCATGAGTGACCTGAAGACACGCACCATGAGTGACCTGAAGACACGCACCATGAGTGACCTGAAGACACGCACCATGAGTGACCTGAAGACATGCACCATGAATGACCTGAAGACACGAACCATGAATGACCTGAAGACACGAACCATGAATGACCTGAAGACATGAGCCAGAAGCCAAACAACATGAATGAACAGAAGATATCTACCACAAATGATCAGAAATAAGGCAGCATATAGCATTTCACATTTTACAGGACTCAGATGTGAGCAGTTTCCCTCGGGTAAGCTATTAGTTTTATGTTGTCAAGTGGAACCATCTTTCTTCCAAGAGCTTGACTCCCACAAATATCTAAACTACTAAGCTAGTGATCATCTCACAGAATTACTTTCAGTAATGTAAGAGAAATACTATCTAGCCACATACTGAGTATCGCAGTTCACTAGACATCATTTAGAATGTGACATTGAACATGTTTGATGATAGATATCACATAGTACCTCTGTGAAACAAACTTGAGGTTTGAGAGATTTTATTCCTGCTTCTAAACACAAGTAATTCTTTCCTTCTGTGCTCTCCAACACCCACAGAATGTTGCAACTGTCATTAATTTTTGCTTCCACCTTGACTTCTCACACATGGGTAGAAATCTCCCACGTTTTAAAAACCGGTTCTGCTATAGTCTATATAGCTGAAAATTTCCTGCAAGAGCTTGCTCCTGACTTTTACAATTTGATAGTTCTACATTAGCACTAAGAAAGTGGGCCATAGATTGGAGCATCTTTGTACATCTCTATGGGACACAGTGATAAACTGCTCAAAGTTAACACTACTCTTAGCATTTATGTGACTAGTCACATGATCCACATCTTTCTCTTCCATTTGATCTCTCAGGCGACGTCTTTAGGAAACATTTTCTATTTGCTGTGAAGACTATTTAAGTTAAAGATGTATCTGTCAAATAATATTGATGCACACACATTTAGCACACCATCCTGGAATAGTAGTGCTTGAGAATATACGGGTGATCGTTTCTCATTGTTAGAGTCTGTACCCGAAGTCCGTAGAGAAAGTAAAGGGGAGCAGAGTTGTGATGAGAAAGTCTTAGATAGATTCAGAAAGGAATTAAAGAAGAATAGGATGATACAGTTTAAAATTTTTCCTATAAAAGGTTGTTTTCCCCTTTATTCAATCATAGATTTTAATGAGCTACTACCTATGTTTTCAAAACAATACAAATTTCAATTTTTGATATTCTGAAGCCAAAATGTTGGAATATGGGTCATGTAGTTTAAACACAAATATAGATGTTGAAAAGATGAAGTTTGATTTTTTAAAAGTCTAGAAATGGATTAGCTTATTTAGATAACTTTCCTGATTTCTTATAAAATAGCTATTAATACACATTAAAGCAGAATGCTCCTCTAAAAGAAATATAAACCACTTGCAAACTATCTTACATTGTCTCCTTAATTTTCTATATTTTCCTGATTAATGGATTACAAAAATAATTACATGACATTTAAAATATAAAAGAACTGTTTTTTTTTTAAAAAAACAGTGAACAAAAGCATTCTTCTTCTTTTTTCCTTCTTCAATTCTTGCCTTAGTGTCTTCCTTCATGTGAGTACTTACTACTATTTAAAAGACAGGCATTCTATATTTCTCAGCAGATGTGTAAAATACATAAGGCTCTCACCCACATTTACTCCAAGAGCAATTGAGGTGTCAAAAGAACAAAGCGTAGGCAGCTAACAGAATGCATAAAGTCCCCAGTGGGTCCCATCACTTTTAAATAATCCCTTAGAAGGCTCTCTTCCTTGCATCCTTCCTGCCACACTTCGCAGATGCTCCTGTCAGCTTCACTCAAACTTAAGGGAGGAATCTTGTCACTCTTCCCCAGGGTCCATGTGCCCGGCTCTCCCCTGCTCTCTTGTTTTCTCACATTGTTGAAAGACACTGAGCATAGAGGACAGGGTGTGGAAGAGGAGACTGAGAGATGTCTGGGAGAGTATGAATCATCAGTCATCACCTTCAACGTACTGTATTTGAAGTCTATTTTGTATATCCAGGAACTATTTGAGAGTTATCTCCCTCCGTTAACTTGCTGCCATCTTGTCTTCACTCTTTCCATGACTGATATTTATGAGAATTCCCATTTTAGTATTGTAAGCATCATGAAATAGTTTTCCTAATTTGCAGGCCACATTTTAATCTAATATGCATTTGCTTTACTCACTTGCTTACTTGGATCATAGTCACTTAAGAAATCTCCATTTTTCTCCATTACCTAACTATTTGTGATTTGTGTTTTCTATTTCCAAGCTGAAAGACAAACTCTCATGTATTCAAGTCTGTTGCCTTTCTCTACCTTGTTATTATCTTAGAGTTTCAGTCCATGGCTTGCTTATAACTATGGCAGTTTATGGTTTTTCCAGCACTCCCAATGCACTTGAAATGACTGGAAACACCGTGTAAGTGGAGTTTTCACAGGGCATGAACTACATTAGAGGATGCAATTTTCTCTATTTTATCTACTTTTGTTATGAATAAGTAAGATAATTTTAGAATATTTATTTAGGTCCTATGCTCTTAAAAATGCCCAAACTACCTAAGAATTACTTTTCTTAAATGTTTGAATGAATTTATTTGTAAAACAATTCTAGCATTCCAAATGCTGCTGGGAGAATATTACCTTTATGACTTCCCCATTCTCACTATTTGTTCTCCCCCATTTAAAAAAAAAAACAAAAAACCCCCACAACCTTATAATTAATTTTAAATGGGACAAGAAACTGTAGAAAAGAAGGGAGAAAATTTTAACCAGAATAAAGACAGCACTTTAAAACCCAGCCAAGTATCAGGATAGAGGAGGCATCTGTCTGTCCTTGGAGGTTCTCACGAACAGTACTGTTCTGTCTCTCCACTGCTACATCAACAGTTCACTGCTTTGTCTTTCCAGGATGCACCCCCATAGGCAGGCCTCATTTGAACCACTAAGTTAAAAGTATCTTTGGTTCAGTACCTCAACCTGACTATCCTAGAGCAAGCATCCCACACACTACGAAGTCCTTCAAAATGTTCAGCTCAAGGCAATTTGACTCGCAATTCACAACAGCTCTGTTCATTCACTATGTCCTACCAAGTTCCTATCCCATCTGAAAATTAGAGCAACTCAGCCATGCAAATGAGCACAAAAGTAGCTATTTACTAAATAGATCCCTGGTGGTTTTAAAGAACACAGATAGCTTCTAAAACTACCTAACCAAGCCTATTCAAAGTTTAAGCCCTGAAAGGGCCTGGCTCACTATAGACTAGTACTTTCCAGTTCTAAAATTTTAAGAATAGTTATGTAAGTAGCTGGGCAAGAATGACAAGGAATTTTTAAATCAACTTGTTCAATTTAATGAATGTTAATTGGATAATCGATGTGGAGGTGGTGCTGACTTAGTCCACCTCTCCTGTCTAGGGAAATAAACATTTCCATTCTAGGGCTAGATTACAAGATGGAGAATTGTAGGATGTGTGCAGATGGGGAACAGAAAGCATCTTGGGATACTTACTCTCCATGCTCACTCTTGAATGAAAGGGAAGACTTAGGAAAAGCCCAGAAGACCATCTCTTAGCATCACCATAGTAGTACAAAGGTTTATTCTGTGTCTCCCAATAAAGACACTTCAGAACTATAGTAGTCACTGCTTAGATTATGACATTTGCTATTATAAGGGATATTCTTCTACTATCTTCATAGAGATTCTCACAAAAATCTGGTAAAATGAAATAATTTCTATGTATCATTTTATGAATTTACTTAATTTTTATACACCTAGAAACAGTTTGCATTTATAAATTTCAGCATCCATTTGCTCCAGGCAAGTGGAACAATCTCGCTCTACAAGTGAAAAATTTAGACAAGTTGCCTGATGAGTTATGAATATGTGGAGACAGTGAAGCAGGTGATTTGAAATGGAGATAGTCCCAGAAAAATCTGCATAGAAAATCATTGCAATTTCCAACTTGTGCTAGTGTCAAGCCGGTATGTTTAAAATCTAGCTAAAATAAGAGAAGCTACTCTTGAATTAAAATTAATGCAGGTATTGCTTATCATCATTTAATTTTGGAATGTTCCCCGGTAACTGTATTTTGTGAGACATTTTACAAAGATAAGTGGTTGATTACTTGCTTCAATAAGATCAGTATTATTCTTTCAAACAAATGTTATCGATATTACATTAAAGAGGTTCCCAGGAGAGATACTGCGTATTTAGGACAGCGGATGTCATGAAGTGCATTCAGAAGGAAGGTTTTGTCCACCATGAGCTTCTGTAGTGACACTAGATGATTCTATAAGCCCACCCAGGGACAGTAGCATTTTGTAAAACATGCCAGAGAAATGCCTCGAATGGAATTCTGCCGGAGCGCTTTTCTAGTTAATGAATGGGTGTTGATCAAGAACATACACAAATCTAAATTTCACTTCCTGAGGGGGAAAGGAAATGTTATAGCACAAATCAGTGACTGTAACCAGAACAATAAGATACTCCCAGGAGAGAGCCTGGCTTGAGAAGAACTATTCCCTGGGTCCTGGCAGGTTAAAGCTGATCATCTCTGGGAGGGAGGGAGGGGGAGGAATGAGAGACTGAGCAACCATGAGGCTGTCTTTACTAGTGTGACTGTGTGGGAAAGATTCTCTTGCTGATATGGGCTTTTATTTGGTACCGTGATGATGTTATGAGTCTTTAAGCATTTTTGACAGTTTTGTTTAAGTATGTCATTCATACATATGATATGTTTTGACTCCCCTGCCCACTCTTCCAGTTCTTCCTGAATGTCCCACCAACACCACTTTCCCCTCTCAATCTCAGGGGCTCTCTCTTTATCTCTAAACCAACTCCATCCCTGTATGTCCCTGTATGTGCTATGTGTAAGATACTGGTGCAAGGAAAGCCTCTCAGGGGCTAACTCCCTGAAGACAACTGACTCTCCCTTCCCCAGTAGTTATCATTTCCAATAGCTCTTCCCATGCTGGGATTTAGGCTGGCTTGGTATTGTGTAGCTATTTCTCAAGCCATCAGAGCTTGTTATTTTTTATTATTTATTTACATTTACCATTTGGTGCAGAAGAATTGTCTGTGTTCTGTCAATCATGTTTTAAATAAATGCTGATTGGCCAGGCAGGAAGTATAGGTGGGATAACCAGACAGGAAGTAAAGGTGGGGCAATGAGAACAGGAGAATGCTGGGAAGGAGGAAGCCCATTCCTCCCAGTCCTGCCCAGACCATGGAAGAAGCAGGATGTGACCTGCCTGGATGAAAAAGGTACTGAGCCATGTGGCTAACATAGATAAGAATAATGGGTTAATATAAGTTATAAGAGCTAATAAGAAGCCTGAGCTAATGGGCCAATCAATTTATCATTAATGTAGACTCTCTGTGTAATTTCTTTGGGGCTTACTGGCTGTGGGAACTGGGCAGGACAGAAAGTCCAATAAGAAGGCCCTCATGTTACAACTATTTATTTTTTTATCATTTATTTACAAATAAATATATTTGTTCAACTACTCTATCATTTCTAGATGATACTGGACACTGTTTTGGTGCAGATATCCACTGCCTCTGGCTCCTAAAATCTTTACACCTTCCTCCCAAGATGATCCTGAGACTGGACAGGGGTGGGAGAGATATGGTTCTTCTGTTTATAGCTGAGCACTCCAAGGCCTTATTTTCTGCATCTTGACTAATTATCTCTATAATAATCATCATTAACTCTGAAAATCAGCTCCTCTGGTGAGCATTAGTAGATGCACTAACCTATGAATATAAAGGCAAGAACTTTAAACATGAAAACAGAGAATATGCACTTGACCTTCAAGCATAAGATTCAAGTACTCAGAGAATGAATGCAGAAACACTGAATATTCAATCTTTTTGGCATATTTGACCCGATTTTTGCCTTTCAGGAAAGTTTATGAGCTCAAAAGGATTCTGATTTTAGAATTAGAGTTCTGGTTAATTTCCCACTGTGGATTAGATTGGCATCAAGTGTTTTAGTACTTCTTAGTTCTTCACTGAGTCTGCAGGCTGTATTCCAGAACATTGATTGCTGTCATGCTTGCAGACATTTAGCTCTTTGACTTTCTGAGTCACAAGGACGTGGCCAGCATGATTCTGTGACAATTCCCTTTTACTTTGGAATCCATGTTAAAGTTAAGGCTAAATGTGATGGGATGCTACGGTCACTTAAGTTGGCCAGTTTTCTGCCATTCCCCAAAGTGCTCTTCCTGCAACATTGTTCAGAAATAGCTTACCTTCCCGCGCAGCAAGCATGAGATTCAATGGCTTCTGGCCTGTTCTCAACACCTCTGAAGGAAATGCTGCACCTTAGCTGCCACTGCCTTGCACCTTCTCCACCCAGTCTAAAGCAACTGTTAGTTTACATTCAGACCCATAGCTTTCCTGATCTAGGATATTTCATGTAAGTGGAATTCATAAAATTCGTGGCCTTTTGTGACTGATTTTATCCGGTGTCATGTTTTCAAGATCATGAATATTATAGCAGTTATTAGCATTTTGTAGCCAAATAATTTTTTATTGTATGTAGGTACCACGTTTAGTTTAACTTAATTAGACATCTATTTACCTTTGGTTTGTGGCTATCACAGATAATGCTGACATCCATGCATATTCACGCACAGCTTTTCTAAATATTTATTTTGTAGTTTTTAATGCTGCATTTGTGTGTGGGTAAGTATGTGTGTATGAGTGCAGGTGTCTGTGGAGGCCAGGGTCGTCTCATCCCCCTGGGCCTAGAGTTGCAAGCAGCCACCAAATCTATGTGCTGGAAAACAAACTTGGGTCTTCTACAAGAGCAGTGCATGCTCTTTAACCATGGAGCTATTATTCCAATTCAAATAAAGCCGTTTATTTATTCTGAGACAGGGTCTCACTGCATAGCCATGGTTGGCCTGGAACTTGCTATGTAGACTAGACTGTCCTCAAGCTCACAAAGATCGACTTCCCCCATCTCTCTGTTGCTGTGATTAAAGGCCTGTACCATTATGCCCAGCTCATGTACAAAGTTTGCATGGACATCTTTGCACACAATTCATGTGTGTGTGTGTGTGTGTGTATGTGTGTTTGTGTGTGTTATGTGTTGTCGTTGTTGTGCACACATATATGTAAGGATATGCACATATATGAAGAGGCCAAAGGGACAGTTTGAGTGTCCATCACTCTACAGTTCTTTGAGACAGGGTCTCTCACTGAATCTGTAGGTGGATGATGACAACCAGGCTCCAGCAATCCTCTTGCTCCTGCCCACCATAATAGTAGGATATTAGTTGCAGGGAGCCATGCCACAGTTTTTACTAGGGTTTCAGACTCAGGTCTTCCTGCGTATCCATGGAACACTGTTTCCCACTGACTCATTCTATAAACCCCTCTTCACATCTCTTGGGCAGATGTGTCCAAGTATAATTACAGGCACATAAGGTAACTCTGCAATCAACATTCAAAAAATTTCTGGATCATTTTCAAAAGGAGCAACAGCATTTTATGATTCATTAGCAACATAGCCAGGTTAAATTTCTGGGCATTGTCATTAATACTTATTTCAACCTGTCTTTTTTTATTATTATTATTCAGTTCATCCCAATGCATGTGACTAGAAGCTTGCTGTTGTATTGACAGCATTTCCCTGGTAATGAATGACACTGAACATCTTTTCATACAGATCATGGTCATCTATAGTGTATTTTTAACATCCTTTGCCCAGTTTTCATCGGCATGATTTTCTTTTCATTGCCTACAGAATCCTATGATGCGCTCTGTTCTCCTTTATTCCATGACTTCTTGTTTTCCCCTCCAAAAAGTACTTGAATCAGAAGTAAAGGCCTTTTTAGAACTTTTGCTTTCATGCGCTAAACTTCTGCCTTTCTGGGAGCATCAGAGATTTTATTGCCTTCCTCTAGGCTCCATGTCATGACTAAATAAACCCGACACAATTCTCTTCTGCACTAGTAGTTAGAGTTTTCCAACCAGAACTGTTTTTATGGATCCCTACGGAGCCAGCTAACAGAGAATTGCAATGACTTGGAGAGCTAGGTGAGTTCCTAAAGAGATTACAGAATTTTAGTATTTCTTCCACATCTTCTAATGACGATACAATTTTCACACTGGCTTTAGAAGTTTGCCTGGTAGGTTTTGTATTCAGACAGATTGCAAACTTTACAAAGTTGTTTTAATAATAGGTGAACATTCATTATACTGTGATTTCTGTGTGCTTGGCGCATTTGCAAATTAACTGTTCATAATAAAGATAAATTTTGTAGGACTTTTACATGCTAAATATATCATTCAAAAATATAAGAAATTGACAAAACTATTGGTAATTATATATTCTAAAATATCATGCTCAGTATTTTCTTAGTCAATAACAAAATAAATAAGAAAATGTAAGCAAGAACATATGAATGAAATAATCAAAGAAATATGCAAAATTAGCAATTATTCCAGAGTTGTCTCTTTGAGTACCAATGAGGAAGCCTAGAGCATTCCATTTCATGGTCTCAGGGTAGGGCTCAGATGTACAGAAGCTGCCTAGCATGTGAAAAAAAATCCACTGGATCTGGTCCTCAGCCATGCAAAACAAGATAACAGAATGGTTCTTCCTACCAAGAGAACATTTTAGCTGGACATGATATGTGGCCTAAGGTTTCTACGCTTGGGAAGGTATGACAGAAGAATCACAGTTCAAGGCCAGAATGTTCCAGGCTAGCTACAGCTGCATAGCAAGACCCCATCTCAGTGTACATGTGTGCATATGTATGTATGTATGTATAAATTTTTCCATTTAGAAGGCTGATAATAATTTTGCTTCCAATTCCCAAATCCATTCATTTCTTTTAAGACAGAATTGCAGATATGGCATCAGGGATAATGGGAAGCATTGTATAAAATGGGAACCCCATTATCCCATTTTTCTCTCCTCCCAGCCGTTGAAGTGTACTGAATTTTAGCAGCACACACGGCTAATCATTTGTGATCCTGTGTCTCAGTCATCGTTGCAGGTAGATATGGATGGGTGTGGGTAGAAACAAGTGACTTTTTAAAAAGGAAGTGTAAACACTAAATTCTTTCATTCCTTCCTAAAATCTGGAGTCATCCCTGAATTACAGCCATCATAATCCAATTTTTAGAGAAATGCATGGAGCTGTTTTACACTAAAAAACCCTCACCCATTTTCTTTTTGGGAATCGAAGCAAGTTTCTGTTTTTATTTAAAGGCGTTAGCACTGAGAAACCTAGAGACAAGCACTCACTAATCCCAAAGAAACTTTCCCAAGAATTCTTCAAGGGAAGCCTGTAGCAAGAAAGAGCTTTAGCAATCTCCTTAAGTTTTGCCCCAAGTCTCTCCGAATCTCTAGTTAACTGAGCTAGAACATGTGGGCTGCACTTGTGGATTAATTGACCTCTGAATTTCCTAAAAATAAAATCCGTGACAGTTAAGGGAGAAAGACAACCAAGATTGAGAACAGGTCAATGTGATTTTCTAAGGGCTTCTCTGGGTGAGCCAAGCAAGCAGACGATGAGTAGAAAAGAGAACTAATTTCTAGATTCTAGGAAGGAATGAAAGAATTTAGTGTTTACACTTCCTTTTTAAAAAGTCACTTGTTTCCACCCACACACATCCATATCTACCTGCACTGATGACTAAGACATAGGATCACAAATGATTAGCCATGTGTCATGCTAAAATTCAGTACACTTCAAGGGCTAGGTATGTAGCTCAGCACATTTGCCCAATGCATGCAAACCCTTGAGTTTAATCTCCAGAATTTCAAGAAAACAAAATTTGGTGAGTGTTATTTCTACAAGGGAGCTCAGTGAATCATTCAGATAAAAGAAGCTTGAATATGGTGGCAGTGACAAGGCCCAGGGACAGTTGCGGCAGTGACAAGGTCCAGGGATAGTCTTGTCTGAGCCTCAGTGACCGTCATTCTCTAAATGATTCATAGGTTCTTAACTTTTACAGAAAACGAAGAGTGAAAGTAAGAAAGAGAAAAATTGTCTTTAGTAAAATTGGACTAAATATATAGTTTATAAAATGTGTAAAGAAATATTTGAGTGTGAGAAGAAATGAATGACAGAAAGGAAGAAAATGGTAGCCTCTGGGCAGCCTTAAACTCTGAAGAGAACAGGCACAGTCTGATGGTTTTCAGTATAGATATTTCAATTTAATCTGTTTGTTACTTAACAAGATTTAAAAAACCAAAAGGTGAATACACACACACACACACACACACACACACACTCACGCATGCACACACACACACAAGTAAAATCATCAGCTATAATTCAGGCAAATTGCCTCCACTTATTCCACTTATCTATAATGACCCCTGATAATAGCCCCGTGTCTCTAAAATTTCTCTAGGGAATGCTAAATTCCAAGTCATGGTGCTATTTTGAAAATAGACTTGTCAACAACTTTATCTTGTCACATTTGACTCAGTCCTCAGCATTTCCTCATCAAGCATTCCCAAAGCGTTGGAGTAGTTGATGGAGATGCACAGTTGATTTAGCTGACCGCCAGTTAAAGTTCCCAATCTCATTCTGCAATGACTTCCTACCAGGTCTGTTGGGCCAGATTAAGGAACTGGGGTCAGTGAAGTTCCAGCAATCCCAGAGCAGCCTGACAATCCCATGATGCTCTGCGCCTTCTGCTGCTCCCATGCAGTGTGCAGCTCAGCACCCCCATACTTTCCTGCTCTCTAAGTACAATCCATTCCCATCCATCCACCCTTCGCTGTCCTCATGCACTCAGTCTGTCCTTCCTCCATCCTTCACATTACATTTGTTACAAGCATTTTAAGATTAGGCTTTTGATGCGGGTATTTTTTCTGCTATCAGGGATTGCTCATATCTTTAGAATAAGGTCAAGGCTCTCTAAATATCATTCTTCTTTGAGTGTTCCCAAGTGCTCTTGCTACTGCTGGGAACACTGTGTGACCCCTGCCTGCCCCCCCCATGCCCTTGGATGAATTAGTTCAGTTCTGTTTAGTTGTCAGCTCAATACCAGCTCCTCTGGGAACCCATCTCACACTCCCTGACCTTGGGGAGCAGTCCTATGTGTGACCCAGTGATATTCTTGGTTCCCAAGAGCAGTGTGGATCACATGGTATACTTCTGATGTGCTTGTCATTCCCCCCCCAGGAGCAGATGCCATGATGGAAGGAATCCTGTCTTCAGTGTGTTGTATGTGATTCCTAATGATAAATGAAAAAAATATTTTACTTCTGGTTATTTTAGTTTTTCCTCTATAATTAATAAAAATTGATTTCTCTCTAGGATGACAGAGTAGTTCCCATTTTACAAAAATCCTTCATATATTTGAGAGTCATTATGATTTCCTATCTTTACATTCTCTATAATCTCAGTTAAACTTTGACAATTTTTAATTGTTTCACAAGAAATGTATATGTGAATTTGAGGGAAAAAAGTATCTTTCTGCACACATGACATTAGAAAAATTAACACACACATACAGTGAATGAAGCATTTATATGTGATACAAGCAATGTCAAGGTGTTAGGCCCAAGTGTAGGACAAAATGGGTTTGCTGTTCATTACCATGAGGGACCATGGATCAGGGAAATTGAAGGGCATAATCACGACATTTTTAATTCTATAGAGTACTATAGCATACCATTTATTACTATCATGAATAGTCCAGGGTGGAGAACAACCTTAGCACACATTTGTAGATGATTAAATTCTGTCGATTCCTGAATTAATGCTCTTAGCACCATTCTAGAAAAATTATGGAATAAAAAGCCAGGAAGTTTTGCCTTTGGGGAGATTTCTCCATATGGAAAAATAAACTGAAAAGAAAGGCATTTCTCTTCTGAAAAGATAGCAAAGACAGGCTTTCCCAAGTTGTTTTATGAAAAGAATTTGTATAACTTCAGTGGAGAAAATGTTTCATTATTGACTCATTTTATTTTTTACTTTTTATCTTTATGTCAAATGTTAATACATGTTTGATTGCATATAAATATGCTGTTGCAATATACCATTTTTAATATCCTATGTTGTACTACAAATGGACTATTTTGTTTATTCACTGTTAACTTCTGCTTTATATAACTATGCATTTGACAAGAGTCCTATCTTCATTAAAGTGTGTGGTTGCAATTTTCAAAGGAAACAATACAAAATCCTGTAGCTGGTCCCTGGAAACTTCTAACTGGGAAGATATTGGGCCAGAGAGGTTGTTATTCCAGTGCCTGGTGGTCCAAAGAAGGAACCAGACGCTACTGTTCAAGGTCACAAAAAATGTATATTATATCTTCTGCTTTCTATTCGGGTGTTTAGTTAAATTTACTTGCCTTTCAAGTAGCAAGCTGGATTCAGTTAGAGATATTCCCTTAATTAAAGTACTATAGGAAACAAATTTAAGTTGAATAATTTTCCTTTTCTTATTACATATAATGTTCCATAATCACTTCAGTCTTTTGTTATTTCTAGAAAAACCTTTTACTGAGCACTTTATAGCCACTGGATATGTTATACTACAGAGTTAATTCAGTTTCTTTATTTCCTCTTGTGCAAATATGTCAGGGAGGAGAGGAAATTATTATGTGGGTCATTCGAGGATCATAACATTCCAATGAGACATGACATTATTGCTTTGTCATCTTCAGCTTTCTTATATTTGCTATTGAACAAACAAAATTACACTGTTTTTATAATTTGATGCCAGAAAGTTGGTGGGCACATCTTAAAAAGCATTGTGGTTTAGAAACATTAATATGTGAGTGGGATCTAACTTAATTCCACTTATTTTTCCCTCTCTTTTAAAAAGTTATTAAATTATCAGCATGTAATGTATTCTTTGACCCCACCTTTTCTAAGCTCGCTCCCTACCCTGCACATTCCCCTTCCATACTAACATTGTTTCCACCTTAATGTCTTTTGGTTTTGGATTTGCCCTTCTAGATTTGATCAGGGCCTTTTGTGTAGCCATGGAATTAGAACTATCTGCTGGGGCACTTTGACACACAACTGAGGAATCTGACTCTTCCTCTCCCAGATTCTATCTGTAATCTACAGTTCAGTATCAAGGCTTGGGGCCCCATGAGCCTCTCCCCTACTCAAGACTGATTTTCAAAAGGGGCCTGTCTTGAAGAGGCCCAGTGCAAGAAATTGCAATTCCAATGAGTTCACAATTGCATCAGCTGTGTTTTGTTGAGTGAAGAGGATTTCACTGCCCTTCCCTCTGTCTTCTAGGTCTTACATTCTTTCCATCCCCTCTTCTGCAATGTTCCCTGAGTCTTCCTTTGAACAGGTGATATAAATAATGTGTTTAGGGCTAAGTTCTCATCTGTCACTTATTCTTAGGATTTGGGGCAGCCACGAGCCTCTACATTCACTGCAAATAGAAGCTTCTCTGACTGGGCTTGAGAATAGCCTTTCTCTAAGAGTATAATCTTATATACTTAGAAAGCAATTTGACAGTGTATATATTTAGCTATCATCAGTACTAATTATCCCTAATGTACCAGTGACTTCTTGAGGCATGAATTTTTTAACCAGGCTTCCAGCACCAGGATGAGATCCCTTTGCTGGACCAGGTGTCAAATTCCATCAGCGAGCACTTGGTTATCTCTATGACAGTCATGCCACTTTTGCACATGAGGGCCCATGGCACTCAATGATGAATAAGATCGTGGTGTCATTCCCATCTCAGCAGTCTGCATAACACCTTAAAGCACTTTGAAATCTACCAGCAGGAAGGAGATTCTGAGCTCAAGTCCAGCTTGAGTCTTATATATTTTGCAGGCATGGTGTGTGGTGTCTTAGGCAATAAAGTCTTATCATTCCATTCTGGAAGACAACCAAGAAGAGAGACAGCAGCCTGTTGTGGGAAATGCTCTTGGACCTCCATGACTAAATTCCTACAGAGGTATCCCACACAGGTAAAAGGATTTTTGTTTAGCATTTCTGCTTCTGAAAGCAGCAACATTATATTGCCATATGGGGTATTCAAACTTTTCTTAACAATTTTTAATTTGGTTTAGAAGGAAGATAGTAGGTTCCTATGTGGCTTTATCATCCCTCCTTTATTTTAAATTACCCTCTTTCCCTTGTCACTCATCATTTCTGTCTCCTCACCATTCCCTTTCTAACCCAATGTAACATCCTCTGTGGATGTAAGTTTCTGTCTTTCCCAGTCCCACAGCCATTCAGTACCAAAGAAACATACAGAGGCTTACATTAATTATAAACTGGATGGCCTATTAGCTCAGGTTTATCATTAACTAGCTCTTACAAATTAAATTAACCCACAATTCTCCTCCCTGTATAGTCACATAGGTTGGTACCATTTAACAGTGAGGCATTCTCATCTTACTTTCTCTGCATCTGACTGGTGACTCTGCCTTTCCTCTTCACAATGGTAGCTCCACAGCTCCACCTATACTACCTGCCTGGCTACTGGCCAATCATTGCTTTATTAAATTAATATGAGTGACAAATCTTTACAGTGTACAAAAGCATTATCCCACAGCACTTCTCAACTTTAAATTTACTTACACTCAACTCTCAGTCTCCTGTAAGGCTTAATCTCCAATTTCTATTCTCATTCCAAATTAGCACATCTACTACAGACCTCAAATACATATTATATTCTTAAAAACTAATCGAGGCTCACTGATAGTTTTCTCACTGGAGTTATAACAGAGAATTTTTATGTTATTTCAAGGTAGCCTGCTCTTCTTACCTCTATTTTTAAGTTTCTTAACACTTTCACATAAGAACATGAAATTCTACCTCTGAAACATTTGGTTATTCTTTTGTGCTAGTATTCTGGAAATTAAAAAAAAAATAATAGTCTGTCCTTTGTCCATGAGCCCAGCTGTCATTTCCAACAAGGTATGATTTAGTGCCTCACCACGTAGGAACAATTCCTCACAGGGGCTTTAGTGGGAGCTGTACTGTCATGTGGCGTCCCTGCAAATCACGAAGTTAAGATGCTCAAAGACTCAGAGTGGAGAGTCCATCCTGGTATTATCACAGCGTAGAGCTGCCAGTCAGAGTGTGGGCTGCAGCGTCTGCAGGCGCAGAGGAGCAGAGCACAGCTGAGCCGCTTGCCACTCTTCACCCACATCGGTGTTGTTCTCCAATGTGGTGACAACAGAGCACCCCACTCCCCTGGGGGAGCAGTCACATGGTCAAGCTCTGGCTCCAGTCTGCGTGCTCTGAAATGCTTGTAACACTGTATTCTACATAGTGTATTTTACGGTGATGTGATCATAGAACTCAACCAAAAAGTCACATTGGGTTTTTTCTATTGCTCATCCATTCATATATGCATTTTACCTGTGTCTGTAATACTCTCAGATAACTCATCTCCATGATCTGCTTCTTCACTTCTTCCTGTATCCGCTTTAGCACACACACCTCTTTGGCAGGTCAGCATCATTACTGTTAAAGAGAAACCATGCAGGGCCCTAAGTCATGCATTCTTTACTGAGATGCAATATTTGAGAACATGCTTTTAGTTTTATCCCTGACACTTTAATCTGGAGTTAACTTTAGAAAAACTGAGATATGCTGCAATACTCAAGGAGATTTAGCAAAGGCATACATGATAAATACAGAATTCCTAAGAAGCTGGTTTATTGTATGACTCAGAAACACTTCATAACAACTAAACACTGATAAAAGAACTTCTTATGAGATACTGACAGTGGGCAGGCTGCCTCAGTGTGCTGTCAATGTCTCTAATGACTGACAGTGGGCAGGCTGCCTCAGTGTGCTGTCAATGTCTCTAATGACTGACAGTGGGCAGGCTGCCTCAATGTGCTGTCAATGTTTCTAATGCCTTTCCTTTGCACGGTCTCAACATCTACTCCAGACTCAGGTGAAGAACGATTAATAAAAGCATGATCAATAAAAATTCAGGGTCAGAAATTGGGATTCAAGCTGAAGATCTGAAAAGCAAAACAGCTAGTCACTGGCTCTTACCTCGACCTCAGTCTGAAAATGGCGATCTTGCCTCCAGGAATCTCAGATGGAGAGTGCATGTCTAGAGCTGTCTCCTCCCATTTTATAATCCTCTCTAGGGCTGGGGTTAAAGGCGTGACCCACCGTCATTAAAGGCATGCACCATCCAGTTTCTATGACAGCTAGTGTGGCTACTGGGATTAAAGGTGTGTGTCTTCATGGCTACTGGGATTAAAGGTGTGTGTTACCATACCCTGGTCTGTAAGGCTGCCCAGTGGGGCTGCTTTACTCTCGGATCTTCAGGCAGTGTTTATTTATTTATAATCCAGCTGAAATGCAACTACACTTAGGGACAGTTTCCACTCACACTGAACATCTGCTTTGGGCCCCAGGACATTTAGATACCTTTTTTCAAACTGTCAAAATGGTTTTTCTTTTGGAATCAAGCAAAGATGTGAGACCTTCAATAGGGATGGGTTAATAATTTCTTCTCCTTTGAGGAAAGTGAAGTGTGATTTAGTGAAGTTGTTTTTGTACCTCATTGTGCTTCAGGGCGTCTTTGAAAACACTGCACAGAATATAGATTTATGGAGCTGGGCACTTTGCTTCTGACTTGGTCAGTTATGTATTGGAGTCTGAAACCTAGGGTTTAAAAACTAATATTTAAGAAAGACAAATGGTTTGCAGCAGGAAAATTGACCCAACTCTGCTCTGTCATTTCCTTTTAGGGCTTTCTCTAACTTTCTGAGACATGTTTCATTTTATTATTTTCATTATATTTTAGAAACAGAGCCTCACTAAGTATCACAGGCTGGCCTTGAACTTGCTATGTAGGCCACTTAGGCCTGGGACCCAGACACAGAATGAATCGGGAGAAATCACCAGACACAGTTCTACTGGCATTATGACTCAGAAATTAGCCCCTCACTCTGTGAGAAGTAAGTTTCTGTTGTTTGAGTTGTCCAATCTATGGTACTTTGTGATCAAGGTATGAACTAACATGGACTATTCATTCAACTGGTGTCTTTTACTTAATGCTGTGTCTTTAAAATTTGTTCATGCATTTCTTTTTTTTTTTTGTTGGAAAGGAAAGAGTTTATTCAGCTTACAATTCCACAGTACTGCACAATATTAAAGGAAGTCAGGACTCAATCAGGAACATGGACACAGGAGCTGATGCAGAGGCCATGGAGGGTGCTGCTTACTGCCTTACTTCCCTTGACTTTTTTAAAAATAGAACCCAGGACCACCATTGTTCATGCATTTCTGAAGTATGCTTGTGATGTTATATAACATCCCAGATTTTTTTTTAAGATTTATTTATTTATTTTGTTTACAGTGTTCTGTCTGCATGTGTGCCTGCAGGCCAGAAGAGGGCATCAGATTTCATTACAGATGGTTGTGAGTCACCATGTGGTTGCTGGGAATTGAACTCAGGACCTCTGGAAGAAAAATCAGTGCTCTTAACCTCTGAGCCATCTCTCCAGCCCCCAACATCCCAGATTTTAATATCGGGCATAGTATTTTGCCTTTTCTATTATTGCTGAACACTTGACTGTTTCTCATTGAACCCATTCTGAAGTCTTTTACTCTGGAGAGTCTTTGGGTATAATCTGTTATCTACAAGTAAATGTTTCTTTGGGGTTACAAAATTATCAGTGGAAAAGGTCATATGGCTCTTCAGAGTCAGCTAGCACTGTTAAGCTTTTAAAGGGGTTTTACAAGACTGCGTTCCTTCCATAATACATAAAAGTCATAACTGCTCCATTTCTTTGCCAACCCTTGGTATTGCCACCAGACCAAGGTGGTGGGTTCATACTGGCGTCACTGTCATGTCATAGTCATTGTTACTGCATACATGGACTTCCCTGGAATGAAGAGATTTGATACTTTAGCATGTAGGAAGAGGGCCTGCTTGTTTGTCCCAGCCGCCCAGAACCAAAATAATCACACAAAAACCATATTATTTAAATCACTGCTTGGCCCATTAGCTCTAACTTCTTATTGGCTAACTCTTACAGCTTAATTTAACCCATTTCTGTTAATCTGTGCAAAGTTTCAGCACGTCTGTCTCCAGTGGTGGCAGCTTCATGGCATCCCTCTCTGACTCCGCCCTTCTTCCTCCCAGCATTCAGCCTAACTTTCCCTGCCTACCTAAGTCCTGCCCTATCATCAGGCCAAGGCAGTTTCTTTATTCATTAATGGTAATCACAGCACACAGAGGGGACTCCCACATCATTAGCATCTATGCCGTGGGATATTTGCACACTGTGAAGATGTATTGCTGTGACTGGTTTAATAAAAACCTGAATGGCCAATAACTAGGCAGGAGAGATAGGCAGGATTTCCGGGCAGAGAGAGCGAACACTGGGAAAAAGAAGGCAGAGTCACCAGATGTTGAGGGAGCAGGATGGGCAGTACAGAGTAAAGTTAACTGAACCACGTAAAAGACTGTACATTAAAAGATTTAATTTAAGATATGAAAAGCTAGTTAGGACAAGCCTAAGCTTAGAGCCAAGCTTTCATAATTAATAATAAGTCTCCATGTCATATTTTGTGAGCTGGTGACCCCCCAAAAGTCCATCTACACAGCTCTGCTGGAAGTCATGATGTCTTAATTCCTACTTGGGTGATGAGCTATTTGTATGAGACAAGATTGTCTTTGTTTTCGTATTGAATTTGGGAATATTTTCATGGTCTTAGTGTTGTCTCATTCTTAGTTATATATTAAAATAGATTTCGCAAGCTGTATATTTCTTTTTTCTTCTGATGGGATTATAGTTTAAAATTTAATATAGTTAAATCAATTTTTCTGTTGTGGTTAATGCTTTCTGAGTCTTATTTAAATATTTCCTACTTAGAGATTATAAAGCCATTCTATGTCATATTCCAGTGGCTTTATTGTTTTGATATTTTATCCAAGCCTGCTATCAACATGAACTGCTTTGTGTGTAGGCAAGGAGAGTGGTAAGAGTTGTTTCATTATTTTAGCGTGGAGAGCAATATCTCTCAGACATTTTCCCAAGACCCCCCAACTTTGCCTTGTTTCTTTTTTTTTTTTTTTTTTTGGTACATCAGTATCAGAATTTTATTTTTTTTTAATATTTACTGAACTATTTATTCATAAGGAGTATTTCCACATATAAAGAAACATACCAAATTTTTGGAAAGAAAATACTTTACTTAATATGGATATGTATTTTTTTTGTGACAAATGCCTTGTATTTTGTACCTCATATCGCTATACATCTCACTGCCACTAAAATGTAATTATGACACAAAAACCTCAATAATCAATCATTTTCATTAACTAATTTCTTACCTTATGATGTAATTACATCTGAGTTCTTTTTTTTTTCCATACATTGTTTTGTTTTATTTTTTCCATTCAAGAACATAATTAAAGATAAAAAAAAATTTTTTTTTCCTTTCTTTAGCCAAATGTCCTTATTTGTCCATGTCTGCTTCTACTGTTTCTCTACTGATGCATCTGTCTTGTTTGCTATATTAATATTACATTTTTACTTCCATAATTTTGTGCTATATCTCGGTGTCAGGGTTTGCAGGTTTTCCCCCATCAGCTCTTAGGAGAGTTTGTTTGCTTTTTACTATGTTATAGCATCATAATGCTTTGATCACATTTCAGGGTAAGCTCTCTAGGTTTCACTCAAAACAAAACAAAATAGAACAGTTCAGAGTATTTTTTAAGAAGTTCAAATTTGATTAAATTGGATAGAATCTGTACGTTGACCATCAAAGATTTGACAACACATTCATGGTTCGTCATTCTCCCCATTTTTTAAAATTATTTCCTCTGTGTGTGCCTGTGTGTACATATATGTAGTGCGTATATATATACGCTGAGGGCTAGGGTTAGCGATAAGGTTGGAGCAATAATAAAGAGTGTTGTTGAGGTAGCTAGTGGTCGTAAGGGTTCTTTGATGAATAGTTTTATCGCATCTGCGAATGGTTGTAGAATTCCGTAAGGTCCTACAATGTTTGGTCCTTTTCGTAATTGTATATAGCCTAAGATTTTTCGTTCTACCAGGGTTAGGAATGCTATGGCAATTAATACTGGTACTATATTAGCCTGTGTGTATTCATTTGGAGGCCAGAGCTTGGCTTGTGTCCCTTGCTTTCCGTCGCACTTCCTGAGAAAGTGTCTTCCATTGACATGAACTTGTTGCAGACGACTGTCTGCCCCGTGACCTGTCTGCCCCCTGCTCCCCATCACTAACATCGCAAACCTGTGTCTTCTTTCTGGGCAGATAGTGGGTGTTGGGACCCAAATTCAGGTCCTCAGGCTCTCAGAGCAAGTGTTTTACTGACTGAGAAGTTTACACAGCCCTGCATAGTTCATTCATGACAATTTTTTTTATATCTAGTACCTTCCATGTCCTTTAGGGCATCTACTCTGATGTGTTTATATCTAGATTCTTTACACTTTCTAAATATACTCTGTGTGTGTGTGTGTGTGTGTGTGTGTGTGTGTGTGTACACATATATGTGTGTGTATATATATATATATGTATATATATACATATGTATGTGTGTGTATATATATATATATACTTTTTATTTTCAGTACGTCTTAGAAGCAACAATGGCCTCAGCATAGTGACATTTCAATTTCCTTTTTTTAAATCCCTAAAACTTTGTTTCTGTCTTTATTTTTGTCCTGTCCAAAACCACCAGATAAAACTGAAATTACTGGACATGGCAGGGTTTTACTTTTTACCTAATCTCAAGGGAAACTTTTGGTATTTTCCTAGAAGATATTATGTTTTTATATTAGCTATTTTATTTATCCATTTTGTGTATATATTTGTGATGTGATGTGATGTGTGTGTGTGTGTGTGTGTGTGTGTGTGTGTGTGTGAGAGAGAGAGAGAGAGAGAGAGAGAGAGAGAGATGCTCATTTCTGTGTGTGCGAGGAGGTAGGTGTGAATGTGCCACAGGGCATGAGTAGAGCTCAGAGGACAACCTTGAATGCTGGGTCTCATCTACCCTGTTTGAGACATCATTTCTTTGTTATCCCACTGTGTACGCCTGGCTCTCTGGTCCAGGAATTTTTTTACTGATTTTTGCTGAGCTCTACATTTTTCTCTGCTCCCCTCCCTGCCTCTCTTCTCCCCTTCAACCCCCCCTCCCCCAAGGTCCCCATGCTCCCAATTGACTCAGGAGATCTTGCTTTTTTCTACCACCCATGTAGATTAGATCTATGTATGTCTCTCTTAGGGTCCTCATTGTTGTCTAGGATTCTCTGGGATTGTGATTTGTGGGCTGGTTTTCTTTGCTTTATATTTAAAAACCACTTTTGAGTGAGTACATATGATAGTTGTCTTTCTGGGTCTGGGTTAGCTCACTCAAAAAGATGTCTTCTAGCTTCATCCATTTGCTTGCAAAATTCAAGATGTCGTTATTTTTTTCTGTTGTGTAGTACTCCATTGTGTAAATGTACCACGTTTTTCTTATCCATTCTTTGGTTGAGGGGCACTTAGGTTGTTTCCAGGTTCTGGCTATTACAAACAAAGCTGCTATGAACATAGTTGAGCACATGTCCTTGTGGCACGATTGAGCATCCTTTGGAAATATAACCAAAAGTGGTATTACTGGGTCTTGAGGAAGGTTGTTTCCTAATTTTCTGAGGAATTGCCACACTGACATCCAAAGGGGCTGTACCAGCTTGCATTCCCACCAACAATGCAGAAGTGTTCCCTTTACCCCACAGCATAAGTTGTCATCAGTTTTTGATCTTGGTCATTCTTACAGGTGTAAGATGGAATCTCAGAGTTGTTTTGATTTGCATTTCTCTGATGACTAAGGATGTTGAACATTTCCTTAAGTGTCTTTCAGCCATTTTAGATTACTATGTTGAGAGTTCTCTGTTTAGGTCTGTACTCCATTTTTTTATTGCATTAGATGATCTTTTGGTGTCAAATTTCTTTATTGGATTATTTGTTCTTTTCATGAATAATTTCTTGAATTCTTTGTATATTTTGGAGATCAGACCTCTGTCCGATGTGGGGTTAGTGAAGATCTTTTCTAATTCTATAGGCTGTCATTTTATCTTGTTGACTGTGTTCTTTGCTTTACAGAAGCTTTTCAGTTTTAGGAGGTCCCATTTATTAATTGTTTCTCTCAGTGTCTGTGCTGCTGGGGTTTTATTTAGGAAGTGGTTCCCTGTGCCAATGCGTTAAAGTGTATTTCCCACTTTCTCTTCTATAAGGTTCAGTGTGGCTGGCTTTATGTTCAGGTCTTTGATCCATTTGGACTTGAGTTTTTGATGGTGATAGATATGGGTCTATTTTCAGTCTTCTACATGTTGATATCCAGTTATGCTAGCACCATTTGTTAAATATGTTTTCTCTCTTCCATTTGATATTTTTTTGCTTCTTTGTTAAAAATCAGGTGTTCAAAGGTGCGTGGATTAATATCCGGGTCTTTGATTTGGTTCCATTGGTTCTCCTGTCTGTTTTTATGCCAAAACCAGGCAAAAAACCCTGAGGACAGCCAAAACAACCCTGTACAATAAAAGAACTTCTGGAGGCATCACAATCCCTGACTTCAAACTCTACTACAGAGCTACAGTACTGGTCCAGGAATGTTTTAAGGTTCTCCTGTCCCTGCCTCCCATCTTCAGATAGAAGCAATGAGGATATCACAGAGGCCTATGCTGTGTGTCTGGCTTCTTATGTAGGCCCTGGGCCATTTGACCTTACGTCCTCACAATTGCACAGGAAGGGCTTTTCCTTGCTCAGCTATTTCCCCTTTCTAAGACATTATAGTCTGATAGCTACAGATTAATTTAAAAGATACAATAATAACTGATTTGCAGGCTTATTTTATGTATTAAGTAAGAGTACTTACAAATGGCATTTAGTACATATAGTTGAAAAATGGCAGCTTATTCAATATTAAACCATCAGTTTGGAAAGGAGGAGTCTTGAGATCATAAGTACCACTTATAAGTAATTATAATCATTCACACAGACCACCAAAGATGGTCTTTTCTGCAGTCAGAGAGGAAGATAAGTTTTGGAGAATATGGAATTATTAGCTTTGTAGATGCTCACAGAAGACAGAACTTTTAGAATGAAGCAGTCTGTTAAAATGCCCTATGCTATATATACTTGATCGTTTTCTCTATGTACTAAATGGATTAAAAAGCAAAAAATGAAGGAAGAATAAGAAAAAAACATAAGTATAACCTCATAGTGGCCAAAATGTGTGAATCTAGTAAGTTTTTTTGTGATATATCCAAGCCATTTTCAAAGACAAATGGCATATGAAAGACAGTGTCATGCTTTAGTGGCCCCTGCCCAACACCAAGGTGTCCATAAAGGCGAGGATTAAGGAGCCAAGGTAGGACTGTGGATGCAGGCTGCACGGCCGAGCCCCGGGCTTCTCCCACGCAATCACTTTGTTCTTTCTGGGGACTCTTTGATTTGTCAGAACAATGAGAAGGCAGGAGATGACCTAGTTGGAGTAAGAGAAGCAGAAGAAAGTTCCTAGCAGGGAACGAAAATTATGAAGTTTTTTTTCCTCCCTGTAGAGGTGATCTAGGGACAGGAATGCTTGTTGTATTGAGAGTGGGCAGGTATTCAAAAGAAAGTAGGGGATATGGAGCTGGAGGTGTCTATTCCAGGCTAGATGTGAGGTTCCTGGTTTCTCTTTTTTTGTCTGTTCTTTCTTTTATAACTGGCAGATTGAAGAAGCAACGCTGGCTTCAAACATCCACTCCCTTCTTGACTCTCTCCATCTTTACAGGCATGCATTTCTAATGTTTTCAGAAATTTTGAAAGGTAACTATGAGTGTCTGCCTCAACTTGGTAATTAGTGACTCTGTCACACGAAGCCGTCACACACCGAACCTTCAGTAGAAGCTGAACGTAAGCTTATGAAGGAAACAAAGCTTACTAACACGTACAGAGGGGATCACTCCACACATGTGGATGTGTGTGAGCGCAAACATAAAACCAGTGATGCACACATTTCTCAAATTAGACCTGACTTTACTGCTGTATTTCTGTCTCACTGCCTCTCAGTCCCTTAAACACAGCACCCCCGGGTCACAGCACAGCAAGCATTCAGTCTCCCCACACTCAGTCCTTTCCCACTTTTCCTTATTTTTGCTCCACCATTTGAGATCATCACCTGAAATTCATGTAAAACCTTTCAAGTATCATTAATTTTCCCCTCTATAGTTTAACATCCCCCTCCCCAGCACATCTCACATTTACAAAGCATTTCTGTCTTGCCTTTGTAGATCCCGTCTCCTGGTTTACTGGTTTTCAATAATCCCTTCTCTCACCTAATCAACTGCACATACACTTACAAGCTATTTCTATGAAAACCCACTACCATCACTTTCTTTCAGTCACCCTCACTACTGAAAATGGTAGGTTATTCAGCCAAATATCAGAGACACAGTGAACTAGACAGCCTTGGTCTTCTAGTACCCGACAGTCCAGCCGAAGAGGCTGAATGAATAGGTCACTGACACAAAGCATACTTAAATTCTGTGGCATGAGTAAGCCTAGAACCCCGGGATCTCTATGAACTCCCATCAGCGGAAATAATCAAGTTCTCTCTCCTACGTACAAAAGAAATCCGTACAGAGAACTCAACTGTCAAAAACACGAATTTTGGAGTCAAGTTTTCAATATTAAAAGTTAAGATACCTAAAAAAATCACATTTTTTTTGTTTGTCTCTGCTAGGGTCTCTCCTTGTAGCCCAGGCTGGCCTCACATTCATGGTCTTCCTGCCTCTGTCCTCAGAGTGAGGAAATCACAGGTATTTGTCACTGTATCTGGCAAATGATATGCTGTTATTTAAATTAGTGATACTATAAAAGGAGGCCACGTTTTGAAATATCATCCTAAAATTTTCTGTTAAGAGATAAATATTGATAGTTTTCATGTATCTTGTCAGGTCATTTTCTATAACTAGTTCATATCCCTCACGTATGAATATGTGTATTAGCATACTTTATTTTCTAAATAATACATTATAGTCAACTTTCCAAGTAAACAAACATAAATTTACATCACATTTTATTTTTTATGTTACTGTCAAGAACAAATTTCATTGTGTAATAGTTTGCATAGAGAAAAATACAAAAATCTTAGAGTTCTTGGAGATAATCCAGTGCTAGTTATACCCAGCACCTTGGCCTCTGACAAGATAGCAATAGCCCCCATTTTCCTATCCTCATGAAATTCCCCAGTCAACAAACTTCTCTCATGGATTCTGCCTCTCTTCCATTGTCTTTTACCATAGATTAGCAAATCCAACTAGCAAACATGCCACCTTCTACGCAGCTCATCTGTCTAGTTCTTTACTAACAGATTCTAAGGCATTTCACACCACCTATGACTTAAACAGAGTAGAATAGGACTGGTTAGTGTTTGTCCTTTTCATGTGGAAACTGGATCTTCTTGTTGCTTTGCCTTTCCTTGTTTTAACACATAATGGATGCAGCTGTTTGCCCCATACTTGGAGAAGCACCAAGAATGAGTCTCTCAACCTGACTTAATAAAAGGAAGCTACCTTTAGAAAACGCTCAACAGTTTGGGAAGTATAAATAATTAGTCTGCAAGTTTTGCTAGTATAATGGAGAAATTTTACAGGCAGAAAAAAATGTCTATTGAAATCTGCAAAAGAAATGCTCATCTAGATTTCAAGGCTGTCGGAGGATTCAAGAGGGCAAGCACGAGCTACCAAGCCTGTCAGGGACCTGATAAGAAGATGGCTACCACAGGAGAGGCGTTTCTCTGAGACAAACAGGATGAGTGGAGCGAGGCCCTGGCCTGTGAGAGCCAGTGCCTGCTGGGAGCTTCTGGGAAGCAAAGCGTCTATGAGGCCCAGACTTTCCTTTCTAAGGGCCATATATATTTACTTCATTTTAATTGTGGTAATGTCATATATACTTTGCTGGCATATCACAACGCTTTCCCTCAGTAGGGATGGCATGAATTGCTTCAAGGTCAGAAACGAATCTGATGTGTCTGTCTGTGGAGACACAAAAATGAAAAGATGGGCTGGGGGCAAACGATTCCACGGATGGGCCTGGGATCAGTCTGTGTCATTGAGGGGTGGTCAATTTCAGAAACGAAGGTGGGAGAGGAGACTCAGGCAAACGCCTTCAGGCAGGAGCAGCCTACAAACTTTGAGGATCAGCCTGGAGGAAACTCAGGTAGCTGGAGATCTCCAAGTACCTGGGAAGCAATGAGAACTTGAGATAGGTGTGTATTGCGCCCCGGCTGGGGTACTGGTGGGACACGTGAGGGTCTGATCACCGTGAGTGTGGTGGGATGTTATTGATCGGATCTAGATGGGAAAAGTTCATGATCTCATTTCTGAGGGGTCCATGGGGAAGACAGGCCAAAATGGAGTCAGCGCGGATAGACAGGAATAATCCGGAAAGGGGGCAACGGAGACTTGGTTCCTGGGACGAGGAAATGGAGTGAAGGTTGTTGACGGTAAAGAGAGCTTAAGGATGGAGGAGAAATTACTCCTCCATCTGTACTGACAGTCCACAATACTAATCTAAGTGGCAGGAAGTCCAGAGTCCTCACTAATTGTACACCACCTCAGACTGCCAGGTGCTGGACAAGCAAGGCCCTGTGAAAGGGCTCATTTAGTCCCTTGTCACTCTGAGGTAGCTGTTGTCAGATCCATTTATTAAAAGATTGTGGAATGGAATCTGCTCCATATTATTTGCTTTAGATGTCAGCTCCAGGATCACATGAAAAAAGATCTCCAGGGATACAGTGGTGTCACTGATAAAGGACCTGGTCTAGGGATACAGTGATGTCACTGATAAAGAATCTGGTCCAGGAACACAGTGATGTCACTAATAAAGGATCCGGTCCTGCTGGCTACCCATATGCTTGAGAATTTATTTAAATACTGATTTTCTGGTCTTCCATTGTTGTTTTAATTCATCTACAAAGCAAGGTCATTGCAGTCCCTTAGTTACAGCCTTGTTGCTTTTGGTCAGATACTTCTAGATGTAGACATTTCTTTTCATCATCTGCTAGATGCCCTGGATAAGAATGTCTTCTTATATTCTCATCTCTTCTCCTTTGCAATCCTCAAAGCTCTAACTTTTAAGTAGTTATATTCTGAATGTGGAAGTTTAATGGAAAGAGAAAGAGATGCCAGTTTCTATTTCTTTAAAAAACTATTTTTATACAGCTCATGGCTGTATAAATGGCCTGTGGCTCTGACAGTGTAAAAATCATATTAGGCAAGTTCCTACAGCTTTGGTAAGTCTGCAAATGTCTAAAGTCATCTCAAGGATGATGCGCATGATCACTGGTGGAATTTATACTGTGACTGAAAGCAAATATCTGTTGCATATTTAGAAATAGTTTGTGTGCACTCATGTATATATGTGTGCGTGTGCATGTGTGTGCATTTGCATGTTGTGTGTGTTCATTAAATGCTCATAAATCTTATATGTTTTACATATGAGATTTACATGTGACAATATTTTCAAAATCAAATTACTTTCTGAGGAAAAAAAAAGATTGAAAGCCCAAACCATACAATTTTTGGCATGCCATTCAAATTGATACTTTTCTTCTCCCATAGGGCACACAAAATGACCTTAATCAGACTGCTCCAGGATACCGTGGATGCTGAGGTCATGGTTTTAATCTACAGAGATCATTCTATTCAACTAAGCCAAAGAAAATTTCTTGAAGGAGCCTTTCAGCATTAAAGAATAGGTAGAGGAGTGAATAGCAGAATCTGAAGGAAGTCAGGGCTGGTGTTTTTATGAAAATAGAACTAAAGGTAACAAGGACGAAATTAACTTTCCTACAGAAGATGCATACAAATAGGCAGAATATACAGAAGTCTTATTTCTAAAACCGTGGACACTAGACACCAAGGATATGGAATTCCAAAGAACGGAATAGGTAACAGGAGCCTATGACACCTTATATTTTTTTAAAGATTTATTTATTTATTAAGCATACAAGGAAGTCACCCTGTCTCATTACAGATGGTTGTGAGCCACTATGTGGTTGCTGGGAATTGAACTCGGGACCTCTGGAAGAGCAGCCAGTGCTCTTACCCTCTGAGCCATCTCTTCAGCCCCCAACACCTTACATTTTGAAGACATGTTTAATTTTTAGTTTTTAGTTTCCAACATTTTAGAAATAAAACAATTTTTTTAAAAAGCATTCTACAGAGTTCATGTGTAGCCCATAAGTCTCGGAATGTATACAAACTGATTCTTTACATAAAATAGTTAATATCTATTGAAAGTTAAACAACCACCTCACAGAGTGAATCTTGGAACTATTCATATAAGAAAATAAATATAAAGGACAGGATGGCAAAATTCACAAAGCCTGGCATTTAATAGAACATTTCAATCCAATTCCCTTCTAGATACACCCTCACGGACATACTCCAGTGTGCCTCACTATCTCCATCTTGTAGAGGATTCAAAATCCAGGCAAGTTGTCAATGAAGATTAAACATCATAAGAAACTAAAATTTAATGGAAGATGTCAGATGTACCTTAAAAATGAATACAAGGATGAGAGTCAAGAATCAGAAAACATGAGCCAAAGCCAGAGCCCCTGCTGTGGCCGCTGCTGGATCTACATGTGCCTCCTCTGAGAGCCAGCATCCCAGACAGATCTGGTTCGCTCAGTCGGTGCCAAGTGCTACTCCTGGTGCACCTTCGTTTCCACAGTGGCAGGTGAACACCCAGGAAGTTCTTACCTTTGGCACGACACACGCTAGGTATAGCTTTCCCCTAAGGCTGTGTGGAAATGAAAGACATACAGGAGGAACACACCAGCAATCACACCCGCTCTAATGTCTGGAGTGGGGATTTTTGCAGTTCTCTGGGTGTTTATGGTGCGAAACCCTCAGCATGTTCTGACATAGCAGAATCTTCTCAAAATATGCACATTTCAGTTTAATTATTGAAGTTTTCACATCCTTTACTATTTACTAAGATGTTGTTTAATATGGAATATCGATGATGCAGCAAACTCTTCTATTTGTATGTTCATTTTCACAAATATATCTACCCCTAAATACTGAAAAAAAAATCCATGGGTTTTAAGAGATGAGAGTTTGGGTCTTAAATTCTTTTACCTGCCCTGTCCTCTCAGTGTGTGTGCGCACACGTGTGTGTGTGTGTGTGTGTGCATGTGTGTGTGTGTATATGTATGTACCTATGTGTGTGCCCAAATGTGTGCAGGTGCACTTATGTGTATACTTGGGGGAAATGCATTAACATGTGTGCACGTGTGCATCTGGATGTCAACCTTGAATATTGTTCTTCAAGGGACTTTACCTTGATTTTTGCTACAGGGTTTCTCCTTGGTACCTGGAGGTTACTAATTAGGCTAGGATAGCTGGCCAGGGAAATTTAGGGATCCACTGGTCTCTGACTCCTCAGGGTAGAATTACAAGCCCATATCATAATTCCTGGCTTTTTAGGTAGATACTGGGGACCAAATTGAAAAATTTTCGTGCTAAAAATTTTACCCAAGTTGCCTCTCCCTCCAGGTCCTGTTCACTGATTTTAAATGAAGTAAAGTGTTTGTGTATTTGTTCTTTTCAATTAGATACCACTCATTATATATTTAAATTGAATAATAAATTGTTGGTATCTAATGTGTGCCTGATTGATATAGTTTTATTATTGAACTACAACCTTAAAAAAAAGGCTGAAGTTCACATACTGATGAGCACTCAGTTACACTATTTTTCGTTGTGGAATGGAGACACAACACTCTTCCCTTAGAAATATTAACCCTCAGTTTTCTCATGGTTCTGCCAGGGGTAGAAAGTGGGGCAGCCAACAGGAGGCTGCAAGGTTGAAGGAACCAACTCAATAATTAAATCCTTAAATTAGTCTCTAAACTATACATTGCAACAAGCTAAGCAAACTGCCCTTAGTCTATCTGTATATAGCTGTCTTAATAAATATTTGGTGGATGTTTTCTCCTCTTTGTTTAACAAACCATGTGTCTAGTCCTGTCTGGATATCTTTTGCTTGTATCTAATAAAAGATTTTAAAGCTAAATTAATTATTATAAACTTAAATTATAATTCTATGTCTGTTGCTAATTACATGTGTCATCCTAGTTACATGCCTTTATCCTTCAACATCTCAGTGTTTTTATCTACAAAACAAGGGAAAGAAGAGAATATGAACAGGATACATGCCACCTCTGCCCCACTTACACTCCTCGCAGACATTAGCAATCAAGAGAAGATGAACAGGACCCATGCCACCACTGCCCCTACTTACAGTCCTCGCAGACATTAGCAATCAAGCATGGAACCTTTCCTGTTAAACTCACATACTACTTCAGAAACCTTCCAGTCACGGCCATAGCCCCTGCATTAGGTTTCCCTTGTTTTCTTTCTTACTCTCTGTTAAATACTACTTTAAATACTTCTATGAGTCATGTAAGCATGACCAGCTCTGTGGCAAACTGCAACAACTACCCTCATATGGTGCAACAATTACGCCTTTTTACAGATAAGGAAAATGAGGGCCCCGAATTTGTATGTCATAATCAATAGAGCTTAAATCCAAAAGTCTTGTGTGTTTCCTTCTGTTTGTTACTTAGCCTTTGCATAATCTAGTCTAATTCAACACACATAACATGGTTAGAATTTAAAATGTGCTTCCACCATTTGACAACAGAAGTGTCCTCTGTCGTTGGGGATATTTTGTTTTGTAGTTTGTTCTCAGCTTCATTCTCATCCCTGAGTCCAGTGCCCAGCTTACAAAAGATACTCCATCAAGACTGAATAGACAAATACTTCCAACTCTATATCCATAATGACTATTATTCTTTTTATAAAACTACACTTTTCAATTTTTATGTTATATAAGTCTTCCTCTGTAGCATCCACATGGATTACTTTCCAGTCAACATCTTTTTTTTTTCTGACATTCTGTCCAATGGTCTATCTCCATTCTTCGTCGGTTTGGTATTTTATTCTCAGAGTAACTGTTAAGATCCTATAAGGCAGAGTGCAAACCCAGCAAACCATTAATTGTGGAAATAGTAATACCCACTTACCACACAGGTTGATTTGTACCATGGCAGAAAGAGTGCAACACTGGGAACAACCTCAGCTGATTAAGGGACAGCTGCTTTTGAATGCAATGAACATACACTTACAATAACCTAAATTGTTAATGAATAAAAAGAAGGTGAATAAAAATATTGAATAAAATTAAAGACAAATGGCTGAACAGACCCTAACAGCGATACAAGCACAACACACTGGTGAGGGAGTATTTATAGTGAAGTCTATAGAAGCAGAGCATAGATCATTCAGAATTGATGGTGTGCTCCAACTTCTTCTTTGTGCACTAACGGAATAACTAATATGTAACATGTAATAACTAATTCATAATGCTTATTTGAATTAAAATGATAACATGAAAGCTAAAAACTAGATAATCACATAGTTGGTATATGTTTATATTATTAAAATGACAAGTATATTTGGGGTGTATTCTTTTTTAAAGCTTTTTTTATTACTTTATAAATAATACCAATCAAAATATCCACTTCCGCCCCTCCTCCCACTTCCTTCCTGCTCCCCCACACACCCTAACCCCCAACCCCTCCAGTCCTAAGAGTGCAAGACACCCTGCCCTGTGGGAAGTCCAAGGCCCTCCCCCCTCCATCCAGGCTTAGGGAGGTGTGCATCCAAAGAGAATAGGATCCCAAAAAGCTAGTCCATGCAGTAGAGACAAATCCCAGTGCCATTATCATTGGCCTCTCAGTCTGCCCCAACTGTCAGCCACATTCATAGGGTCCAGTTTGATCCCATGCTCATTCATTCCCAGTCCAGCTGGAGTTGGTGAGCTCCCATTAGCGCAGGCACACTGTCTCAGTGGGTGAACCAACTTGGGGTGTATTCTTACAAGGCCCTTGGTATCAAAGTTTAGTATCTATGACTTCTAAAATGATTGTACTTTATACAAATATCTTGAAATGAGCGATGAAGGCTTTGGGTAGCTTCAAATAAAAAATAAATAAAAGTTTAATGGCATTAAACACAGGGGTTAGGAGAAGAAGTCGGGGAGAAAGGCAAGAAAGCTATCCACCTCCATGAAGGACTTCCAAAGGAACTCCACAGAATCAAGAAGGGTAAGGGGCCCCGTGGGGACTCCCAGCTGATACTGATTGTTCTGCAGCCACCAGGGGCCTCCTAGTGGTCCTTTGTGGTTGGCACAATGCCTTCCAGCACCCACACTGGGTAGTTCTGTACAGTTCCAGGAGGAGAGCAGTCCGTGAACATACTGAGTTGAAAGAAAAGGAGACTGCAACGAGACGAAGACAGTGCTGTTGTATTAAGAGAAGTCCGCGTTTATTTTCCTTAAAATAACAAGCATGGGGGGTGCCGTAGGATGGAGAAGTGGGAGGGGCTCTTTGAACTCCGCTGTGGCCATAGGCGGAGGCCCCCAGCGGCAGATGTGAGTGGCTCACACAACAGGATGCCAGGATTTCCAGCGGAGCCAAAGACAAGTTGTTGCCTTGCATACTGCAAGCTACCTTGGATAAAACATCCTTACGCTAGGTAGCCTGCTGCCCAATCGGCCCTTCTCACGCTATTTTTGGAATAACTCCGATATCCTCCCCATGTCTGATGGACTCAGTAATGGTCCTCCCCAATCTACGTGGAAACTGTGACCGCAGTGTGACAGTATTTAGAGAGAGGCTTACGGTTTGGAGGCGTAATGAGGCTTACAGCAGATCCCGAGAGAAGGGAGACACTGGAGTCTGGATATCCCTCTTTGTCCACTTCCGAAGTGAGAAATGGCCACATGAGACCACATAAGTAGGTGGCTCTGGGGCTGGGGAAATGGTTCAGCTGACAACATGCTTCATGTATGTTATGCAGTCACACGCATGGGAACCCGAGCTCAGATCCGAGGCGCTGAAGTATAAAACCTCAGGTGACACCATACATCTGTAGTATTAGAACTGGGTACAGAAGGAGCACAAAGGAAGGAAGATCCTGGGGCTTGACAGCCCACCAGTCCAGCCAGCCTAGTGCTTTAGAATTCAAAATCTAGGTCCAGTGAGAGGCCCTGCCTCAAAAACTAAGTAAGCTGGAGAGCAATTGAGAAATACAGCTAATGCTGATCATTGGCATCCACATGCATCCTCTCTCTCTCTCTCTTCCTCCCTCCCTCCCTACACCAATGCTTCTGGCACTTTGATCCTTAGACTTTCAGTTTCCAGGGCAGTAACGAATCATTTTTCTGTTGTTTAATCTGTGCTAACCTAGTCATCATAGCCCAAGCTAATTAAAACAGCCTGTGCCCCATGCCATCAAAACATTCTAAGAGAGAGGCAGTGTGTTTTATAAGATACGTTGATTTTATATTTAGGGAATCAGATTTTACAAGCGCTGCCAAGAATAAGTCATATGGACTTGGAAGACATACTTAGCTACACTTACTTCCCTCACAAAATGAGGGGTTTAGTTTGACAATCTGAAAGGATAGTTCCAACTCCCCCCCACATCTGACACTATGTGAATCTTGTGCAATTGCATGAGATGTGTTGGAGACATCCTAAACAAGAAAAAAAAGAAAAGAAAAGGATGTTCAGAGTATATGGTCATGATTTGGTGCCATTATCCCCGTATAAATGATAGCAAAACAAAGGTTGACAAATTAACTCTCTTCTTGTGCAGCTGCTGACCTCTGAGACAAAATGTCACACCAGAAGTCAGCCAGGCCTGGAGTAAATGTAACTTGTTCCTAACTGTCACCTGGCACATGGTAACGACCACTGGATGCTAATATGCATTGCCTATGTCTCCTCTGCCAAGCTAATCCTGTCTGCACTCCACCAGAGGAAGGACTGAGCCCCTTTGCATGCTCTGTGTAGCATCAGGTAACTGGACCCTGCACCTAGTTGTGGTTTTGACCAGGATAATGCCTTCTTAGGGCTTTCCCATAGGGAAATAAAAAAACTTTTGCAAAACCTGGAAGCCAAGAGTCTCTGTCTTTCGCTGTCATCAGAGGTTTCAAACTCATCCATATAACTGTATTTTATGGTATTATGAAAATTACTTCAATGCATTCAAAACTCTGGCTCAGATTATTCTGGGTTTCCATAACTCTATTATTTAAGTCCTTGACTAAAATGTAAGTGGTATATAATGTACTAAAAATGGGAGACTTTCCCTAACACAGCATGTGAAGGAAGGCAATTTAAAAGACATCCCCTTCAACTTTCTCTCACCTTTGCCATAGAGCTTTGTTCTTATTCATCTGCATTCAAACAGGATAGAGCTAATGTAGAAGGAACTCTGAAAGCCCCAGACAAATGGGGATGACTGTGACAGATGAAGTCTCCCTTCCTTCAGGAGTTATTTCAACCAAAAATAACTCCAGTAACTTTCACTGATTGCCTGAGAAGCAATGAAAAACTCATCCAGGGAGCACTGTACTCATAACAAGCACAAGAGCTTTGCCTCTGATACTATACTCTTAAAGCATTAGCAGCCGGTGAAAGGCTCAAAGAGACAGCAGGTAACAGCCATCAGTGGGCCCTGGAGAATGCATTGATGCTAACTTTGCAAGGCCATTTTTAAAACTGTTTATTTAATTGCTAGAAAAATGCCAAAAGTGTATCCCCTTAAACATCCATTTTAGAATTGGCTTCTTTAGAACTCAACTTTCTGGAGAATATCCAAGTATTATATCAAGCTCCAGGAGTGATTTTGCTCCTCTGAAACACTGAATAACATCTACAGACATAATTACTTGTCACAAGTATGTGTGTATGTGTGTGTGTGTGTGTGTGTAGTGTGTGTGCACACGCACGCATATGTGTGTGGGAGGTTGTTATTGAATTCTAAAGGGCAGTGGTCAGAGATGTTGCTCAGCAGTTTTCAATGCACAGGCCAGTCCCAGAGCAAAATATGACTCTGCCCTCGAAGTCAACACTGCAGAGACCCTGACTTAAAGAACAGGTTCTAAAGCACAATGGCAGGAATATTTAATCTGTCTTCTCTAGAAGTCATTTTCAATGATCAAGAAAAATACAATTAACAATATTAAAGAAATTTCATTTTAGTGCTAAAATGAGATCCACTGTTTAGATTTAAAAGACAAAACATATGGGAAGTCCAAGGCCCTCCCCCCTCCATCCTGGCCTAGGAAGGTGTGCATCCAAATCGACTAGGTTCCCAAAAAGATAATACATGCAGAGGAGATAGGTCTTAGTGTCATTGTTGATGGCTTCTCAGTCTGCCCCCATTGGCAGCCACATTCAGAGAGTACAGTTTGATCATACGCTCGTTCAGTCCCAGTCCAGCTGGATTTGGTGAGCTCCCATTAGTTCAGGCACACTGTCTCAGTGGGTGGACTAGCCCCTCACGGTCCTAACTTCCTTGCTCATCTCCCACCTTCTGTTCTTTGACTGGACCTTGGGAGCTCAGTCCATTGCTCTACTGTGAATGTGGGTCTCTGTCTCTATCTCCATCCATCAGATGAAATTTCTATGGTGGTGATCAAGATATTCATCAGGGCAGGGTACCATGCCCTCTTTTAAGGAAGCAGGGGGAGGGAGGAGAGGTGGGAGGGGAGCGGGAGGGGACTGGGAGAAGGGGAGGAAATGTAAATTTTTTGAATGAAAAAAAATAAAAGAATATAAAAAAATACATTCAGTCCAACTTCAAAAGTCAAAAAAATAAAAGACAAAATATATGATAGTCTAAAATTATATATATGTGTATATATATAATTGTTAAAAGGGACAGAAAGAAATATAATACCACTCATATTTATAGGAACTTAAATTATTCCTGTGTTCTAGAGAGCTGATGAGAAATCATGAGATTGAAAACTTAGTTCTTCTTTGAAGCTGAGGAATAATGTTTATGTTCTAGTGGGTTAAAGTTTGGACTAAGTATAAGATGTTACCCCTGTTCTCACAGGGCTCATGATGTGGGTTGGAGGACACGCTTATGAGTAATCTATCACCATTTCAACATTTGTTAAATGAATGCTTATGGTCTGTCTTCCATGCATCAGCCTGGGAATACCACTGAACACACAGCAATTGCTCATCCTATTGTGATAAGATGCAATTTAGAATCAAGATGAGAAGGCAGATGGTCTACAGAGCTACCACAGAGAAGTTTGTAACTGTGAGCATGGGATGTGTAAGCCAGGAACCTTAATAGAGCCTGCAGGGCCTCTCGGAGGATGAGTCGAAGGACAGGTGGAATCAGAATAGAGAAGTGGCTCAAACAAGGTGCTATTAGTGTTCTCTTTCCCTCAAACCATTTTAAGAGTCAGGAAAAACAAAGCCAGCATATATCACGGGAAAGGAGATTTTCTTTATTTCCCCCCATTCTCTCAGCATTACTCCCCCAGTTGGCTTTGTGCTTCCATGGCAATCCCCAAACTGCAGAACAGATGCTGATTTACTCTTCCTCTGGCTTCCATCCATTTGCTTGGGAGTCTAGAGATGTCTATATAAATGAGAGAGCCAACTGCCAACAAAAACTTACTAGAAAATAATTTAAAAGAGAAGGTCCTTTTTTTTTCCAGTCAGTTTATAAACCAGAGATCTGAAGCCTTCCCTACGTGTGCTCTGAAGTGGCAATGAGGTAGGCTGGCTTGCGTGTAGTAAGTTTCTACCCGTGTCCCCCTGCTGGTCTGCTAGAAATAACTATTCTTAGCCTGCTCCATTCTATGGTTTGGTTTTTAAATTTGACCACCAGGTCACAGTTCATTCATCAAGTCCACGTGGGTAAACGGGATATTTTTAGTAGCTCTTTCTCTGCCAATTGAACTAATAAGAGTAGTATAGTTTAGTGTATAGTTTGTCCGAAGAACATGGATCATGTATATGACACCAATAAGCTAGGGACCCCAGCTTCCTTGTTCAATTAGCCCTGGGGAGTCCTTTTGGAAGATTACATTTTCTTAAAGTTCACAGTAAACATTCATCTTAATAGTTGATGAGGCCAGCAAGGCCCTAATGTTGGAACAGAGGACATTCAGTAGCTGCTATCTTCTCAGTGTCAACTTGGAATGGGAAGAAAATTGGCTCATAATGGCAGAATCCTGTCAGAGCAAAACCTAAGGGAATGTGCCAATTGCTAGTAACTATACTGAGAAGAAAATTTTGATTAAGAAGTCAATAATTAAAATAATTCATAAGTAGGTTTAGTTTTTTTAGCAAAACCTGGGCCAATGCTCTTCCTTGGTGTAAAGTAGAGGAACTAACTAATTCACCCTCATCTTATTCCCACATGAAACCATTCCCACAGTATCATCACTAGAGTGTTGCCCCAGGCAGAACATTCACTTGACCCCTGTGAAAATATTTTTAGTATTTTGAACATTTACTTGTGATAGCACTTATCCAGCAGTGGCACACACATGAATGCGCACACACACACACACACACACACACACACACACACACACACACAGCACCTATAAGCAGGAGACTTCCTTCCACTCACCCAGATTAGCTGATACCTTCAGAAGTCCCCTGACATAGTCAAACCTGCACAAGATTTAAATAGAACTTCATGGGACAGAGAAGGATGTGCTGTTGTCTCAGGGACGAGAGGAAATCCAGGGTTTAGAAAGTGACTCCCTTACAAGGGAAAAGCGAGGAGGATACTGTCACCCATATTTTGTGCAAGTTTCAGCGGATGATGATTGTGATTGCCCTGGTTCCAAGGCAATGAGAAAGGAGCTCATCGTGAACCTTATGGTTACATGTCACGTGGAATAGACCAAAGGCCATTCAAGGAAAGATTCTGAAATATAATTGTGTGTGTGTGTGTGTGTACATACTAGTGTTTCCCAAATTTACTATCACTGAACCATATCCCAGCTACTAATGTTCTGATATTTTATCAAAGGCCGTAGTTCCCCAACTCATCTGCTATGATTCTAACTGAAACCTACATAAAAAGTGATCATTGTACTGACAAATAGTTAATGTAGACTCTTCAGGAAATAAAGACTTCAAACGTTTTGTTTGTGTGATTGCTTTTTTGTTGTTGTTGTTGGTGGTGGTGGATTCTCTTGTTGTTGTTTGCTTGCTTGCTTGTTTGTTTGTTTTTTTTTTTTTTGACAGTCTCCTTATGTAGTCATGGATGTCTTGATCATTCTACATAGACCACACTGGACTAGAACTCACAGAGTTCCTCCTACCTCTGCCTCCCGAATGCTGGGATTAGAGGCACATGCCATCATTCCCAACCACCTTATAGTTTTAATTAGAGAAAGAGAAGGTATATTGCTTCTATATTCAATGAAAAGTGGTAAGAAATGGGTGAAAATATAGTAGGTTTTCTGTTTGTTTTGTTATATATATATTAATTTCAGAAAAGCATGAGACACCACTCAAGCACTTAGAATGTTCTCTACGGATAAACTGTTGGGAAGAGCTGCTAACTATAACACAGCAGTGCATCACATTGGACTTTAAAACAATCTTGTGAAAGAATTGGTAGCTTTAAGAAATCAGATATTTTAGGTTGGAGAGATGGCTCAGCCGTTAAGAGCAGTGGTTGCTCCATTACAGGCAAAAGGGATCCAACACCCTCTTCTGGCCTCTACAAGCAATGCATAGTGTGTCTAGTGCATAGACACACAGGCAGACAAAATATTCAACACCCAAAATAAAACGAGTAAGCTGGAAATTTCAGCTCCACAGAATGAAAGAATTTACCCAGGACTACAAAGCTATTACTTAACTAACAAACCTAGGCAAATGATTGAACATTAAAAAAAAAAAAGTTAATTGTCCCTGTGAACCACATGACTTACGATTTTTGTATTTGAGACTTTATCAATTCCAGATTTGGCACATAACTAGAGAGATTCAGTATATACTCCATTTCAGATTGATGTCTTTCAGGTTTGTTCATGCTGTAGTATAAGTCAGAATTGTATTTCTGTAGTTATGGCAAAATAATTTTCCAGTGTATATTTGCTATATTTTGTTCACCCATTGTCTAAAAATGGACATCTGAGTTGCTTTCAAGATTTTGTTCAAAGCTGCCATAGACATGGACTTACAATATCTGTTGAAGTATCCACTTTCATTTTTTTGGAGATATATATATATATCCAAAATGAAATTGCTAGCTGAGATGCTAATTCTTTGTCTAATTTATACTGTTTCCACAGTGACTGTGCCATTTTGCATTTCCATTAGCAACACTCAAGGGTACGAGTTTCCCCCACATCCTTGCCAAGGATGTGGTTATTGCGTTATTTCTGTTTTAGTTTTTCAATAATAGTTATCTAATGAATATGAAGTGTCATCTTGCTGTGGTTTAGATTTGCATTTCCCTAATGATCACTGATGGCAACAAATATATTTCTGTGTGCCTACTGGCCATGAGTTTGTGCCTTCTTTGAAGAAATTCTTATTCCAGTCATTTACCCATCTTTAAATTGGTCTATTTGTTGTGCTCCTGAGTTTTAAAAGCTCTTTACAGGTTTTGTATTTCAGTATCTAATCAGGTACATGATTTGAAAATATTTTTATCATTATGTAGTTTGTCTTGCATTCCCTTGACAGTGTCTTTTGATTCTTTTTCTTAATTTTCATGTCATAAAGTTTTCTTTAATCTGTGCTTTTGGTGTCTTAGCAAAACTTTTATTGAAAAATCTAGTATCAAATCTTTTCTTCTAATGGCTACACTATATTTTAATTAGTTATTTTTAGTGGTATTTTTCCTTTCTAATCCAAGAAGCAACAATCCTAATGGAATACAGGTTTTAATTTGTACTCTAATAGTTCCACAGATACCAAATGAAATGAAGGTATTTATTCAGCCTAACAATTATTTCAAAACCACCCATGTTTGCTTTGGGGTGGGTTCCAGACAAACTGCTTGAAGGTCTTGATGAAATCCACTTGCTACAGTAGACTACAGTTCATGACATTTCTCATTGTCATGGGCAAATTTTGTCCCAAATAGATGTTCTCTGTCTGTGGTAGGTGAACAATACGTGGACTGTATAAGGCCACTGTGGATTAAGTGGCTGTGGGGAAGTGAGCTCCATCTGTTGCCGCAGAATGTCCGAGAAGGCATTCATCACATTTATCTGTAGTCAATGAATGTGGACACAATGGCACTAGATGATGAGGGGGACACTATGGCACCCAACACTGATGTGTGCCAGGCCTCTTACAGAGCTGCTTCGTGAGAGGTTGCCTGCAACCTCTAAATTAAAAATGCCAATAAAAATTTGGCTTTTTTCCAAGACTTTATTCTAGCTCTATTTATTGACAATAAAACAACTTACATTCTAACTTTGGAAGGTCATAAGAGTAGCAACTAGAAAAGAGAGAAACTGGGCACTTGATATCATTGCCCTGATCAAGAATATTTTTATGCTTGATTGAAATTATCCTGCATTTAATAAGAATGTATTGGTGCTCAGGTTCCAGGAAACTGAATTGAGTTGAAATTTTGTTCTCCTCGACAGTGTCAGAACAACCAGACCAGAAAGAATGGAGTTACACTCCTTCCAAACACCATGAATTAAAAAGTAACTCAAGTTGGATCAAAGGTTACAATGAAATAGTATTCTTAGAAGTAAATCCTAATGATCTTGAGTAAGAAAAAGGCTTCTTAGAAACAATAAAAAAAAAGTACAGGGGATGAAAGGAGATAATAGGTAAACTGTCTTTCACTGAATAAGAAAATATTCTTCCAATGGAATTATCAAGAAAACAAAAGACAAAGCACAGAATGTTTGTAGACTATAAATTAATAAAGCTTTGTATCCAGGACACATAAAGGACTCATCATCAATAAGAACATTAATGGCTCATTTTAAAATGAGCAAAGGACCTAAGTTCTCCAAACAGATACATGTCCCATGACAACAGCAAACTTGAAAATGTGAATAAAATCTACAGGAAAATCAATCACAGCCATTCATGAGTTTTCATGAGGATGGGGGCTATGAAGACTTCTGAAGTCCAACCTGTCTGTAAGCTAATTACCAACATGCTTTATAAGAAACACGAGCTGTAGCAGAAGCTCCCCACGCCTGTGAACAATGATTCTCCGGAAAGTTATTGGTTATTAAATGAAAATCTCCATGCCAATTGTTGGATTCCTCTCTCTGGGTTATTGGTCAGAAGGGCCCCACATATGTACCATAACATCTCTTTGGAATTTATTTCCCATGGAAAAGGTGAACTCTGCTCACCTTTTTTCCACATCACCTGGCAGACAGATACTGATATCTTTAGTTGGAAAGAAACCCTTTGAGTGAAGGACAGAAAGTACATTTCCATATAGATGCACATACAACTGCACACACATTTATACACACAAATGTATATACACATATGGGACATTTATACTCCATAGATTGGAAATGTCTTCCAGAGCTAAATCACCTAAATGCTGTTTCTTTTATTATGTGACTGCATTTACTCTTAGCTACATATGCCTTTCTGTAGGATCCTGACTATCCTCTTCCTGTGTCCTCTCTGTAGATCCTCACTGTCCTCCTCCTGTGTCCTCTCTGTAGATCCTCACTGTCCTCCTCCTGTGTCCTCTCTGTAGATCCTCACTGTCCTCCTCCTGTGTCCTCTCTGTAGATCCTCACTGTCCTCCTCCTGTGTCCTCTCTGTAGATCCTCACTGTCCTCCTCCTGTGTCCTCTCTGTAGATCCTCGCTGTCCTCCTCCTGTGTCCTCTCTGTAGATCCTCACTGTCCTCCTCCTGTGTCCTTTCGGTCACATTCTCAATGGGAAAGTTGCCCCTGAACGTTTGGTTTTGATGAATGCTGAAATATGGCTGAAAAGTGGAGCCTGGATGCATCGTTTCTTACACTTGACTTTCAGTGGGAGTTGATTGGCTTTCCAAAAAGCTCATCCAGAGGCAGGCTAAGTTTTTTTTCTCTTTTAAATGTAGATATGCAGGACAGAAGGCACATTATTACATCGAATACAAGGTCCTGCCTTTCCAAAGAATGGCCTTCATTCAGAGTCGCCTTTTGTCAAGTGTTTTTCTTTCTGTAATATATGAAATGCTCATTAAATGCCCCTCTTTTGAATACATGTCATTATGCACTCACTGTATAACATTTTCAGACCGACTTTTAAACTTGCCTTTGAAAAGCACCGTTGAGATATTGTTTCTGTAATTAGGAAGCATTTGGCACGTGATTGTAAGCATGAACACACTGGAGGATCATGACTTACTCACCACGCTGCCCAGCAAATCTGGACTAGTGACCACAAAACCGATTAGGAGACACCAGAAGGAAATACTATGTTTAAAGCAAGAAGAAGATTCCCGACACCTCCATCCCAAGTCCACTCTTCTTACCCCACAGACAAATCTTCACTGAGATCATTTTTCCTGAGAACATTTAATTTGACATGATGTCAGTCTGTTTTATTGTAATCACATATCCCTGCTTATATTCTGGCATGAACCACATTAATAGGTTGTTATATTCTTATTATCAGAACAAGTCATTATCCTGGTAATTTTTAATGAAACATATGCATATGTGTGTATACATATATTGTAGAATATACATACACACATACATACATATACACTATATATACATATATACTGTAGAAGAGGATTATCCTAGAAACTTCTAGAATTACCAGATTCTATTTCATCATTCTTTAGTTTATCCTAATTGTAATCATTATTTTTCAAAACAGAGACCTTGATTAAATTCCCAAGTAGTGTTTTTTTTTTTAATGCTTGTTAGATCCTGATTCTTCAAAGCAAACCAAAAGTATGTCTGCCTTTAATTTGTGTGGAGATAAAGAAGATTTTAATCACTAGTCATGATCAGCAGCTGTCAATCGTCGACAATGACTCTCCAATATTTGATAATAAAAGCAACTTCAGGATACAAATGAGAAAACAGACTCCTTATCCTTGGACAAAGTAGTATGAGAATCTATGCTGTGAAATTGTACATTTTCTTACTGTTAGCTACTGTGTCAATAGTAACCTATCGGTAATTGCTGGTCTGAGGAATCCTTAGGTTGAAGCTGTGGATCTCCTTTAAAGCTGAGTAACTCCTTCCAAGATCAAGGCTACCCTGGTGCCTAATATTCTGCTCACATGTGTGATGAATTTGCCAAGTACTTTTCATGCTTCCTTGAACTGACAGAATGCTATCTTCCAAGATGCCATTCTCGCTTGTTTACTAGGGAAGTTACATATACACACCTGCAGTGATACCTCATTTGTATTTTAATAAATAAAATTTGCCTGAAGATCAGAGAGTGAAACAGTCTTCCTGGTCAGCCTTACAGACCAGGCAGTGGTGACACACACCTTTAATCCCAGTAGCCACACTAGTTTGCCATAGAAACCGGGCGGTACTTGCCTTTACTCCCAGTGGTTCACACTTTTAATCCCAGGCCTAGAGATGAATATAAGACAGGAGGAGACAGCTCACAGACACAGTCTCATTATGAGAGTCCTGAAGGCTAGATTGACATTTTCAGACTGAGGTAGAGGTAAGAGCCAGTGGCTGACTGTTTTGCTTTTCTGTCCTTTAGGTTGAGCCTCAATGTCTAAAGGAGTAAATCACAAAACAATCCCACACCAGTTTGGAATTATGATTAATAAAAGCGTTATTTATTTAAAGGGAAAAACTTACAGACCACCGTCCTAGACAACAGCCCTCTGCACAACCAGAAAAAGAGTCTGGTAGCCGGACACAGATTTCTGAAGCAAGAGAGGGAATGCAGGGCTACTGCTGCTTTTTTAAGCCAAATAGACCATGCCCAAGTGGGCTGGTATCTTAAAGGCTATTGGCTGAAGGAGCAGAAGGAGCTCCTGCAGCAAATGTCTGTTTCTTGGTTTTTATTAATCATGCTACACACAAGGTTTCCCAGGATGCTATTCCCAGGACACAGTATGCACACTTCTCCCTGTATCTGGTAGATTCCACAGCTTGTGAGGTTAAGGGCTTCATTTCACTTCTTGGAGACTTTGCCAATAATAATGAGAGAAAAGTAAAAGCAATTGAGTGACTCCTCTAGACTACAACTTTTTTATCCCTTTGCACAGATGACGAGAAACATTTCTTCACCAGTTGTGTATAATCCTGGTCCTGTGAAGACTTTCTATCAGTTAGAAAGGTTCGAGGGTAAATGAGGGAAGAATTGCACACTTTACAACTGATTTCTGTGTCAAAGTTTTTTCTGTTGATTAGGTTTGAATTCTTCTGGAAAAAAGTGTGTGTGTGTGTGTGTGTGTGTGTGTGTGCAAGCATGCATATTGAAGTCAGAAAACAACCTCAGGTGTGAGATCTACTTGAGATCTTGCTGTGCTCTGCTCTGACTCTCAGGCTAGCTAGTATGCAAGCTTCCTGTCTGCATCTCCCATACAGCTTCTGGGATTACTATCGAAACTGACTTTTACACTGGTTCTGGGAATCTAAACTCAAATTGTCAGGCTTGTGTGGGAAGGACTTTATCCACTATGCCATCTCATCAGCCTCAAGTTGGGATCTTTAAGTGAAAGTCTGAAAAAAAAACCCAAATTACTCAGTGATGGAAGAATGATGACTTTTTTTTCAAATAAAAGCCTAACAGTTAAAATAATATGTCTATTTTTCTAGTTAAAATATGTTATTGACTTTCCTATAGGCAGAAAATACAGATATGTATTAATGAAGAAAAATATGTATTTATATATATTCACAAATAATCATTAAATATAACATAACCTTGACTGTTATGAAATTAGTGTTTTATATTTTTATGATATTAACTTGAGAAAAAGCATGAATGTAAAGTTATATTATACAACCCAATCTAATACACTAAAAGTCATGCCACTTGTTATTAAGGCAACTATCTTGTGTTGCTACAAATGCTGATGACTTACTAATTGACTTTGCACTTAAAATATTGAAAAGTATCACTAAGTTTCATAAGGCATAGCTGCATTTACAAAGACATTTTAATAAATATTTGATTTCCCCCATGAACTAAGAAAGTGGTACTTTTTAATTTATTAATAACATTATCTTCTCCACAAAGAATAAAACAATGGTCTTCAGTTCTTTTTTGGGGGGTTAAACAGTTTAGGTTTATTTTGATTAATTTCAGAATATAGCTCATATATTAATCTTCTGCATATAAAATCCCTATATTTTTTATTTATTGAATCTTTTTTAAAAAAAATACCAATCCAAGTTCCCACTCCCTCCCCTCCTCATATTCCCTCCACACATCCTCCCACCCCATCTCCCATCCAATCCTCAGAGATGGTAAGACACATTGCTTTATGGAAGGTCCAAGGCCCTCCCTACTATATCTAGGCTGAGCAAGGTATCCATCCAAAGAGAATAGGTTCCCAAAAAGCCAGTACAAGCAGTAGCGATAAATCCTGGTGCCACTGCCAGTGGCCCCTCAGTCTGCCCCAGCCATGCAACTAGCAACCACATTTAGAGGGACTAGTTTGGTCCCATGCTTGTTCCTTTCCAGTCCGACTGGAGTTGGTGAGCTCCCATTAGCTCAGGTAAACTGTTTCAGTGGGTATCCCCATCATTGTCTTGATTTGTTTGCTCATATTCTCATTCCTCCCACTCTTCAACTCAACTTTGGGAGCTCAGTCCAGTGCTCCGATGTGGGTCTCTGCCTCTGTTTCCATCAGTTCCTTGATGAAGGTTCTATGGTGATATTTAAGATATTCATCAGTCTGACTACAGGGCAAATCAAGATTGGGCCCCCTCTCCTCTATTGCTTAGAGTCTTAGCTGGAGTTAGCCTTGTGGATTCCTGGGAATTTCTCTAGAGCCAGGTTTCTTCAATCCTATCATGGCTCCCTCAATCAAGATATCTCTTTACTCGCTCTCATCTCTGTCCTTCCTCTATCTCAACTATCCCATTCCCTCAAGTTCTCCTCAACCCTCCCCTTCTCTCTTCCTCTTCCCCTTTCACCCTCCCTTCTCCCCCTACCCCCATGCTCCCAATTTTGTCAGGCAATCTTGTCTGTTTCCAATTTCCAGGTTGATCTATATAGATTTTTCTTTGGGTTCACCTTATTGCTTAGCTTCTCTAGGATCATGAACTATAGGCTCAATGTCCTTTGTTTATAGCAAGTATCCACTTATGATTGAGTACATACCATATTCATCTTTTTTGGTCTGGGTCACCTCATTCAGGGAAAATCATAATCTTTATACCCATGTGACCCCACCAATTTTACACAGGGAAAATTCAAAGATACATTTTAATTGACCTTTGAAAATTGATCATAAAAAGGTTTAAAAATCAGTAAAGAAAAATGACTCATTATATAGCAAGTGTTCCAATAATGTCATTCATAAACTTACCTGAAACAATGGCGGCCAGAGTCAGTTGGATGACATAAACAAAGGGGTGAAATAAAAATAGTGTTTGCAAAAATTCTATATTTATCCATATTATCTTTCAAAGAATGGAAAGTGAATAAGTCCTTCTATAAACAGAAATAAAAAATACTAATGGGAGTATTTCAGATTGAGAATAAAGGGCCAGATGATAATTCATGCTGAAACAAACAGGGAAAAATAAATGATTAGATCTTAGTTAGCAGTAATCTGAAGTAGATTTCCAAAATCCTGCTCAGGAAAAAAAAAGCACTCAGAAGCTTAGAAAAAGAAAATTAAAGGTTTTGAAATGGGAAAGCAGGAAATATGCTTCCAACACCCGAAAAGGAAGCAAACAACAAAATATGCATACAACACTGAAATGGCAGACTTAAACCTTTCCATGTTAAAAACTGCATTAAATTACAAAGTGTTAAGATTCTACATAGGATTGAAGAAGTGGCTTATTGGGTAAAATGCTTGCCATCCTAGTATAAGAACCTGAGCTCACCAGTCAGGTAAACCTACATGCATCAGTGCGCGTCTGTTAACCCAGAGTTCTTCAGTGTGATGGGATGTGGGGACAGGAGACTCCCTAGAGCCTCAGAATCACATAGCATGGTGTACATAGGACACATAGCCTGGTATACCTAGGTCACATAGCCTGGTATACATAGGTCACATAGCCTGGTAACATAGGCCACAAAGCTTGGTGTACATAGACCACAGAGCCTGGTGTACATAGCAGTGAATAACAAAGACCTACCTCACACAGGATAGAGTAGAGAGAGGATAGACACCTACCATTACCCTCTGACATCCACAAGTGTACCCTGGAGCACACTTGCCTGAATTCATATGTGCAAACACTCACATATACACACTATACATAAACATACACAACACACACACAGGGAGAGACAGAGAGACAGGCACACTCACAGAGATAGCCAGAGAGATACATGCACAGAGATTAAGAAAGAAAACCTCCAGTTGGAAAGGCAGCTAAAATGATGCCATCAAATTATACACTGTCAATAAGAGACACAAGTTAGTTGCCAAGATACAAGAAGTTTGAAGTTATATATTACACATAAACATATATATATATATATATATTAGAATTTAGAATTAATCTAACAGAGATGAGCTATGATGAGGTCAGATAAAACAGACTTTGAGATTAAAAAGCATTATCACGGACAACATTTTACAATGGGAAAGGGATAGCGTCAGCACACAAACACATATATAACAAACAAAAATGATTGAGAATTCATAAAGCAAAAATGAGAGCACTGAAGAGAGACTTAGACAACTCAACAGGAAGCACTGGAAATGCTCCAATTTTCCAGTCTAATGACCGAAATATTCACTAAACAGAGCAGCACCACGAGTATTAGAAACTACGACAGACAGAAGCCATATGACCCAGGGCTAGCGAGGGGCTGCTGGGCCTCCAGAATACAGTCTTCTTAAGAGTGCACAGAGAGTTAATCAACATAAAATGAGCATTAGCACATAAAGCCAATCTGATTAAATTTTATAAGGTTAAATCATTTAAGCAGATTACAATAGATTTAATTAGATTCCAAAAAGAGGAAACTTGAAAAAACACATAGATGCTTTTAAGATTGTTTCAAAATCCTCACATTATTGAAGGTCACTTTAGAAGGATCTAGAATCACCTTGGAGCTGAGCCTCTGGCATGCCCGGGAGGGGTTTTTAGATTAGGCTGAGGTGGGAGGAAGCGCATTGATTGTGGGTAGAACCTTTCATGGAATGGGATCCTTAAAAAAAAATAAATAAAAGAGGAAATCCACTCACTTTTCTGTGCTCAGTGACTATGGGTACCATGTGACCAGCCGCCCCCTCTGTCTCCCACCTCTGTGACTTTCCTACCTTAATGGATTGTGTCAACCCAAATAAATATTGTTCCCCCTTTAGTTGTTTTCATCAGGATATTTCAGGACAAAAGCAGGATAAGCAATTAACACAGAAAATTTGTAAGAAACAAAATAGGTTGTTGCTGCAATAAACTTGGCTATGCCATGTGGTTCCTAAGCCTGTGGAACTGGTTTACAGCATGCACGTGGAAGAGGTTTGGAATCTAGTCTTGAATAGTACAAGCAGAACTTAGTGCTCTGTTCCCCTGGGAGTTTGGGAGGCCAGGAGGCTGAGACAAAAGCATACAGAAGAGTCTAACTCAGGGGTTCTATTGGAGAACAATGAGTCTATTGGAAAGTGGGCTAGCGTTCCACCCCATCCTCGGAACTTGAGTAAGAATGTAACTAAATGTAATAGACAGATGAAATTTTGAGCCAGCATTGCAATCAATATTCTTAGAGCTTTTATTTGAATCTTCAATGAGAGAGCAAACAGATAAGAAAAATGCCAAGTTCAGCCCAGAAAGCTGTGTAGCAAGTTTAAAAGGGCACATTAGCAGGATGCAGAAGGCAAATCATCAGCAGTCATTAAAGGGAAACCTCACTTTCCTCACTGGCATATAGGAAAGGTACCCTGAAGGCGAGACCCCCCCCCCACATCAAAGACTCTAATTTATAAAAATGCAAATGTACAGGAAAGGAGAAAGTCTGTGCTGAGAATGCCCCTAAAGGGGTTCCCTGCTGGGAAATAACTGCCTAGGAAAAGTGACTTTGCTGACCAGCCAAGGCATATAGAGGCTGACATAACTGGGGCCCGAAGTGGACCAGGCTCCGTTCTAAACTCATAGCAGAACTTGGCATTGTCTACGTAATTCTAATTTTGCAGTAATGAAATATGCCAGATTGAGTCACATCATCTTGATACATGATGTCAGTGAACTGCTGAAGCCAGGTAACATGTAGCATGGTCAGAGTCCTTGCAAGAAAACCCTGAGAAGCTGTTGCATGAAAGTGGAGCCTAAATTGCAATAGAGAGAGCAAGGTATTAGAAATGCCATGACCATAGGACAGTCACCAAGGAAAGGAGCAGACACAGAGTAGAGAAGGCCAAAGAGAAAGGTTCTCCATGCTGCTAATGCCAGAGCGAGAGAGGCAAGCTACTGTAGCCTTCTGGAGCACAGATGGTCCAGTCACAAGCCCAAGATGTCTGACATGGAGTGGCAGGATTTAAACTTGCCCCTGTTGGATTCTTATCTTTCTTTGGCTTAATCATTCCTTGGTATGCCTTGCTTCTTTTCGTTTAAGATGGGGCCATATCTTTGCATAGTGGAACTATGGGAGTTACAGATAGTTGTGAACTGCCTTGTGGATGCTGAGACCTGAACATGGGTCCTTTGGGGAAGCAGCCAGTGCTATTAACTGTAGAGCCATCTCTTCAGCTCAAGATCTTGATTTTTTAAATAGTCTTGGAATTGTTAAAGACTACGGAGAGTTTTGAAGTTGTACCGAATACATTTTTGCATTATGGACAGGCCATAAGCCTACGGGAACAGAGGATGGAAGTATAGTTTAAAAGTAATATAGAGGGGCATCAAGTTGAAAAGGGGCGGAGGTGTGATGGTTAAAATGATCAGTTTGGCAGAATTTAAAATCACCTTGGATACAAGCCTGGTCATGCCTAAATGGGATTATCTAGACTAGGTTCGTCTCTGGGCATGCCTGCGAGGGATTATCTAGGCTAGTTTGAGACTGGAGGCCCACCTTGTATATGGGTGGACATCATTGGGATGGGGTTCTTGATTAAACAAAAGACATGAACTGAGCTGTTCTCTGCGCCCTGACTGCAAATGCAGCGTGGCCGCCTTCATCTCTCTTCACCATGACATTCCCACCACGATGGGCTGCATCCATGAACTGGGAGCCAAAACGAGAGCATTTTATCACAGAACAGGACAAATAGCTAAGATGCCATGGGCTTCAGAAAAAGCAAACAAACTGCAAAAGGGGAGTGGGCTTGAGGTCCAAAGGGCAGGATGCTTGTCCTGCATGCATTCAGCCCTGGGCTCCATTCCTCACCCCACATGAAGACAGGGGTACTCTGGTAAGATATCAGCACTTCGGAAGCAGAGGCAGGAGAAGAGAAAACAGGAAACAGAAGTTACAGGAAATGGAAATCATCCTTCTGTCCAAGTTTCCTAAGGCGAGGGATAGGGACTACACCGATGAAATCCTGGATGAGATAGCTGAGAGACAGAAACAATGAAGATTTTGTTACCTCCCTCTTTATCCAGTCTTTGTGACATTGAGATCCTCCATCAAGAAGTAGAATCCTTCTGCTTTTGAAAAGTGGACTTTTTGGTTTGCATTGGTCAATAGATACACAAATGGTCATGTATCTTAGAATGTAGAATTCGGATTATCTTGTCTGATTGGCCCTATCTCAAAGAACCTTCACTGTTAGATGAAAGGTTTATGTCTCCTGTAGTCTGGGAGTCCCTGCAAAGTAGAGTGGTGTTCTGGCTAAAGATATCCAAGACAAGTTCCAAACATGGGAAAGAGTCACACTGGAAGTCAGTGGGTATCCCAAGGACAGAGAAGGCACTCATGCAGGAGCCTGTACTAAAATGAGTACTTTCCTGGGGATTCAGAAGTCTTCTAAGTTCTTCTTTGTAGACTTCTAAGGAAGAAAATGCATACTGTAAACTTGTGAGAGCGGCTAAGCCTATATTTTATATCTAAGCAGAAAATTGAAAGCCATCAGATTTTCTCTTAGCTGTGTGCCACACAGAACTGAAACAAAGAAGGAAACTGATGGGAAAACTGGCCATGCTGAGTGTATTTTACAGAAAATACAGAGTGTGGAAAAACGATTATAGTTTTCATCTCCAAAATGCTCTGTAGCGTGACTCTAATTGGTCTTAATAATAAAAACCTGGAGTCAGATATCAGGGTAAATACTGAAATATCAGAGAATTAAAGAAGCCAGCCACTAAAGTTCTTACATTTATGAAATCCTCAGACTGGAAAAAGACTGAGTTCCTGACTCCTCCTGCCTTATATTCCTCTCTCTGCCCACCATACCACTTCCTGTCTCCCCCTCCCTAGTCCTGGGATTAAAGGCATGTGCCTCCAAAGTGCTGGAATCAAAGGTGGGTGGCACCACTGCATGGCCTCTATGGTTAACTAGCACCTAGCTCTGCACCCTGATCTTCAGGCCAGCTTTATTTGAACAAAATATCACCACACTGCTTATTGCTATTTTTTAATGTAAAATAAATTCTGAAAATTAAAGAACAAGAGTGTGTTGGTAAAACTCCTTTTAAAGTACATTGATAGAATTAAGTTTTCCTGGCAGACTTTCTTGGATGGACAAAGGAACTCTCAAATTTTTAGGGCATAATATCATAGATCTCTAATACCAAAAGGGTAATAAGAAAATATTAAAGCCATTGAAGATATGGTATTTGAGGATGGATCTGCTATGCAGAATGTTCATGGAAATTTTAAGTCAATTGACAAAAGAGAAACATTTCCAGATTCAAAGAAAAAGAGAATATTGAAATTACAGCAAAGCCCCTGGACTTTCAACTTCATAATATCAAAACCAAGCTAAGAAAACGAATTACCATCCAAGCTAGAAAATTTTCAGAATTGGCCAAAAAGGTTCAAGGAAATGGATTTTCCAGAAGGAAGATATTGGGGATCAGAGTACACACCCATTAGTAAGACAGGTTTATTTTCTTAAGTGAATATCCATTTTCTTGAATCATCATTTCTATGATCTAGCAGAGTAGGCAAATTAGACGTTGCTGTGCTTTTTAAATGACTATGCTGAGGTATATGTCATAAAGCCTCAAGGTTCATTCATTCATTCTTTTCCATTGCTATTGTTGGATTAGAGTAAAAGTCTACTGTGAATGTCTTCACTAAAAATGTGAACAGTGTTTTCCTGTTGAACAGCTATTAACAGAAGATAGGATCCATCTTGATCTGGACTTTGCATCCTCTGTGCCCCAAGCTTCCTCTGTTCCTACTGGACAATACTGTCAACGAGTGAAAAAATGTCCTGTTCTTATCATTTGGACTGGAAATAAGGATGTTTGATTCTGTTGTTTATGACACAGTATGGAGGCACACAGCTAGGAGCTGTTCCACCTTGACTAAAAGTCAGAGAGTTCAAGCTTATTTTTACTCTTTCAAAGTTGTTGACAACAGGTGTGGCTCCAAACAAGAAACCCTGACCTAGGGTTTGTTACTTGGTGTATTGGACAGTAAGATGGCCCGTAGAGGAGGATTCATTCCACCCTGACCAAAGGACAGAGAAGAATTCAAGCCTATTTCTGCTTCTTCATCTTAAAATAAGAGGTTTGGCATAGGGAGTGGCTGCCTACAGGATACTTGGTCTAGGGTGTATTCTCTGCATATCCTGCCCAAAACATCAAATGTTTTACTTAGGAAATAGTGACTTGATGTCTCAAGAATTGAAGCAAGTAACTGTTCTGGTCATCCTTTGTGTCATGTTAAAGCTGTCTTTTGCCTTCTCCCCCCCTTTTGTATTGGGGTATAAAAGTGTATGGAAAATAAACATGGGCAGAGTCAGTATTCACTGAGTTGCCCTCCTGGTTCTATCCTATGCCTCTGTGTTTCTTTCATATCTGTTCCTCCTCCCTAACATTTCTAATCCACACGCCCCTACCCTGGAAGATATGAACCCATTGTGGCTGGACCATGACAGAAGTCACCCCAAAATATGGCTTATGACATATGGCAGCCCAACATAGTAGCTTACAACACACATGACTTTCCTACTTATATATTCCATTACATATATATTTCATTACACACTTATATATCTTATATATACAGTTATAGATTTATATTATGTACACATATATTTAATTGTATATTTTAAATTATGTTATTATACATATTCTTTTTTTTTATTTTTCGAGACAGAGTTTCTCTGCTTAACAGCCCTGGCTGAACTAGCTCTGTAGACCAGGCTGGCCTCAAGTTCACAGAGATCTCCCTGTCTCTGTTTCCTGAGTGCTGAAATTATTATACATATTCTTAATGTTTCTAATAAAAATCAAAACTTAAATCTCTTTTGGTAATTGCAAGAAACAACTATCAGTTCCATGGAAGTCTCAGTGGAATATTACATATTCCTTGCATTGAGAATGTAACATATAAAAATATTTTTTCTTGTTACTGCAAACACTAGTTTATGATATTGGTCTATGAAAAATAACCAACAAGGTTTACAAAAATACATATTATTTTTGTATACATAACAACAAATACATATTAAATCTGTTTACAGGCTATATTGCCGAATCAGTAGCAAAACACAGCGGAGCAAGAAGCTTGTCCCCTCTCATAATTAAAGTTACAAAGTGTTTAGAGTTATCTGAAAGCCTCTGTGTAATCAGAGCCTCTGTGGTAATAGCTGCATATTTTTATCTTTTGCTGGAAGTCTAATTGTTTGATTGATGGTTCAATGGAGTGAATTTAACAGATTCAGCTCCTCTTTTCTGGATGGTGACCAGATAAGTGTTGAAAACTACACACTCATATATTTTGGACTATTGCCCAAAGTGACACGTAGAATTCAGATCAAGCAGCTATGGTTGTTTTTTATAGAAGCCAGCATAGACCAGGAGAAGGGGCACTTGCTCAACAGCAAAAGTGACATCCCAATACGGGGCTGGTGCTCTCTGGCTGTTTTTAAACTCTGTAAACTGCAGATTCCTGTAAGACTATACTGGTGTAACTGGCAGTTACTGTGGTGGTTAAATATGTTGGTATCCATAAAAGATAACATCCAAGTTGCTATGGGAGTGGAAAACTATGGATTATCTTTGGTTCGTTGTACCCAGGGATGCTCAGACTCAGTAGGTGGGGAACAGGAGAGAAGAGAGGATGGGGAGAATCAAGGAGAAAGAGAGGAAGTCTGCTGTGTGGAAAGCCCTCAGGAGTTTCTCATGGAGAAGAGCATTTCCAGGTAGAATCTCAGTGGAAAAGGTTTGCAGGTCAGATCAAAAGAATACCTACTAGGTTTTCTCTTTTTCTCTTCCAGTGATGAGGATCAGATCCAAAGCCTCGTGTGTGCCAGAAAATGTCCTACTGCTGAGTCTCTTTCCAGTCCCAGATACACTTCCTGAAGATAAAACCCTGATGCAATTTTTTGTTTTCTATGCAGCTTAACATAGCATTACATTTGTATCTCAAAATCTCTAGAAAAAGAAATATAAACTCATGTTTTATTTGAGAACCACGAATTCAAAGTTTTATCATATCTTAAACTTTTAGTTTTAAAAATAAAGATGAAAGAATTGGGTCTCCTGGGAATATAACTGACACTAGCCCAATGTCTCATGCTGTGGTTTGGATAATCAACTCCCCAGAGGCCCTACATTAAGTGTTTGGTACCCAGTTCGTAGTTGCACTGTGGAGGTGGTGTAAACTTCAAGATGTGGAGCCTAGTGAGAGAGTGCCTAGTCACTGGGTTCATGCCTTTAAGGGGACTGGACCAAGGACCCTTCTTCCAGCCCAAAGGTGAATAATCCCACCACATGCTACCACTATAATGTTTAGTTTGACCACAGGCAAGAAAGGAATGAAGCCAACCAAAAATGGACTAAGCCAAAACCATGAGTGGAAATAAACCTCTTCTCTTTATAAACTGATCACACCAAGTATTTGGAATGGTGACGCCAAATCAGCTTACATCATCAGCTCGTTCTAATAGATTTGTAACTCTAGCATCCCCACAGGGCCAGAAATCAATCTCTTCATCCACACCATTCAGGAAATGCTGTTGCATTATTCAAATTGATATTGAATTCCCCAAATTTCTGCATGGCCTTGTCCCTTATGACTGACTGACCTCCCATACAATTATCCCTGGGCCTGTGTTTATGCAAAATAACTTGAGATTCTGTTCCATTTGCCCATTGAGTCAATGAAGGTTTTTCTGTTCTTTAAGTAAAGGAGTTGAGCTGAGCACTAAGACATTCAGTTTGCATGTAGGAAAAACCCGATAATGTTTTTGCCCCTACTGTTGCTATGTAACCACTTTATCTACCACACGAAAATGAAATATAACTTCATAGGGAGGATGATTTAAACAGAGTGTGGTTAAGGAGGGGTGGTTAATCAGAGTTAGTACCTCTTGGAACCTTTTGAAAGGAATGACTGGAAAAGACATCAAAGGCTTTATAAGAGTTTGTAAGATTGTTTGAAAGGAAATCTAAATGTAGATGCATGAGCCTGTTCCTTCGATTCTATAATTACCTCAGACTGTTAATCTGAATTGCACAACCAATTTTGATCAAAGCAGTAATGGACCATCTACACCTGTTATGATGCAAAAGAGATACACTACCATTTTAATTTTTTAAATTGATTTTTATTTAAATTGAGCACATTTTTCTCTGCTCCACTTCCTGCTTCTCCCCTCCTCTTCAACCTTCTCCCAATGTTCCAACTGTAACTGAAATATGAAGTAGGTATTGTAATGTGAAGAACACGGTGGGAAGTAGAATAAAAACTCTGTCTCTCCTCCCTGGAGATTGGATAAATCATTGCCATCTGAATATTTGCTGGATATTTTGGATAAGAATGTATTGTTTTAAGAAATGCTGAGGAATTTGAAATAACACCATCATGAGTGATAGAAAACATCCCATACAGATATATTTTATCTGTATGAAGTAAAATACCCTCTGTCACCTTGATTTTCCCCCTTTCCTGAGGAGTACTAAAGTGTACCTAAAAGTTCAGTCATGAAAGAAAACCAATATTTTGTTTAGAAAGCAAACCGTCAGCTAAGTATGCATGCAGCAGGCTTCTCTAGAGAAGTGGAATAGGACAGTATAAGGAATTGTTTTTCAACATCTTGGAAGCCATTACGTCCCTATATCTATAAAGTGAGAGACAGGCTCGAGACCTGCAACATAGATGGATCACTTCGTGAAGGCCCTGATAAACCAGAAGAGCTCAGCAAAGCTCCACACCACAGGCAGCATGGGGAGATGTTCAGGGGTAGGCTGCTTTCTGTGCAAATATAAGGACCTGAGTTTGGATCCATGGATTCCATGTAAAAAGTCAGATGTAGCCTTGCAGTGCTAGGAGTTGGGGACATGTATCCTAGGGGCTCGTTGGCCATTCAATCCAACCAATTGATGAGCTCCAGTTTCAGTGAGAGACCCTGTCTCAAAAATGAGGTGAACAGCATTAGAGAGAAACACCCAACGTCAACCTCTGAGGGGTAAAAGACCTTTGATTCCTGTAAATGGCAGTTTATAAATCTGAACTAAGGATTCCGTGAACAGAAGCTCACAGTGAAGATCTGTGGAAATCTTCCGGGGTAGGCAAAATGTATCACCCCGATTCTCTCTCTCTTTCTACATGAGTACCCGAAACAATTTGCTGTTGCCTCTGTTCACATGTTCATACGTGATGCCACTTTGCAACCTCTGCAGGGTAGAAGGTCTATGCCTTCTAGCCAAGGGACAGGATACAACTTTGCCTGAAGTGACAGAAGCATGCTTAAAGAAAATTTAAATATCTGCTAAGACAATATCACCCAAATACAGAGTTGCATACCATGCCCCCGAATATACAGAGCATCTTCATGTGGATATCAATCTGACTGTGTGCTCAGCAGGAGCTTTCCTTCCTCTTGTCTGTCTCTTTGTGTTGTTCTCTGCACTAATTTACACTGCAATGTGTACTTGAAATCAAAGATGTAATTCTCTACTGGACTTGTGCTGAACAGGTCCTGGAATGAATGAACTTGTCAGTGAATGATTTAATGAGCACCAGATAAACCTCTGGTTGCAGAAAAGCTTTGACCATCATCAATTGCGAACGCTCTCTGGTTTGGAGAGTGTGGAGTGTCTATGAGGAGGGAAAGGTTAACATTGATTTGAGAAGGAAATGGCAGTACAAAGACACAGAGAGGATGGGAGACAAAACTATTTTGGGGCACAATTAGAATGTCTCTTAGAGGAGAATTGGCTTGGCTCAATTAATTTTCAGGATGCCCAGGCCATCTATTTTTGCCTTCCTTGTCTGAGTTAAAATTATTCTACCATTTAGAATGCCTGAGTCTTTTGCCCCCACAAACCTTTGCCCTGATTCTTCTTTTTTAATGAATATCTTCACATAACGTTTTTCAGTTCTGTACAAATTGGGTGTGGGATGAGATATACTAGTTCAGAAAGCCTTCCATCCTATAATGAGGATAACTTAAAAGTGTTTTGATATATGTTTCTCTTTCATTTGAAGACAGAGCAATACACTGAATTTTCTGTTACGATTAAAAGCATAGGTGTAATGTTTTGATGTATATTTTGTTCATTTATTGTGATATTTTGCTCTTTTATTTCCGTAGACACCCCTGCAGAAATGCACTAAAATATTTTAAATTATTTTCCTTCTTTAGTTATTAAAAATTCAATTGTCTCTTTAGTAATTACCTTTATTGAAATACAATCATAAAATCTGTTTGTTTAAAACCCATTTAGACTTAAAATTACCAAGATTTCTACTAGAAAGGAGAACTTCCAGGAAATCTCATAAACTCAGGATGTCAATATTAATTCAGATTTGACAACATGCAAATACATGATATCTTGGTCACTTTGATTATCATGTAAATGCAACTACTTGCCTTTGTGAGTTAAATTTGATTAATTTTCATGTTTATGTTGTATACTGTTGGCTATTGTAGCATCTGTCTATATTTAGAAATAAAAGTTAAGGATGAGGATGCCATAGGTCCTGTTTTCAAAGGACCTATTTCCTACCCAATCCTTTAAAACACCTAGGTAAATATGAAAGTATATGGTATAGTAGAGGTAGACTTTTGTTTGACTTCTAGTAGCATTAAAATATCAGTACAAAACCAGCAAAACTTGATACTGATGGCTTCATTGGGGAGAAACTCGGAGAACAATGATATTCTAGAAAGCCACTGCTTGGCATGGTAATTACTATGCATTTGAAAATTGTCAAAAATGAATCTCAGTGTTTTTGCCACTGAAGACTGTACATTTTGAGAAGGTTTATTGACTTAATCCTTTTAAAGGTACATATATATCAAAGCATCGTGTAAGTCTAGGTTTACAACCAAAGCATTATAAGTCTAGTCAACTTTTCTTGGTAAGTTGGATAGTAGTATGATGAGAAGAATTATAGTTTTTAAAGATAAACTACTTTAAAGTTATTTATTGTTATTATACATATGCATGACCATCAAAAGTGTGAGATCATTTAGTCTAAACTGAAAAGATCAAGCTTCAGCAATAGTTCACATGTTTCTGCATAAGTCATTTCCCAAATCACTCCTAATGTTTGGATATTGGCAGTTTGGAAGCATCATCGGTTTCGTGGTGTTAGAGGCTACAGTGGAGACAAGGAGTGATGACTCCAGCTTCCATCAGACTGGGTGGAGATGGAAAGGATGTGCATATGTACAAATCAGTCCACAGACACTCCAGAAAGCTAAATCTGCCAGTGAGCAATATTAATGAAAGCGTGAAGCTGAAAATAAAAGAGAGTATGCAGAAAAAGGATGAGAGACTGGAGCTTAGAATATGCAAGTGAAGGAGACAGAGTATGTCATCTAAACATTGAAAGGAAAGGTATAAAAAAAGTTACAAAAAGGAGGAAAGTGTCCTAATATCTATTTATATATTTGTTTTGTATATGTAGTGGGGTAGGCTGGAGGACACATGTGAAGGCCAGGTGACAACATACAGCAGTCAGTTGTCTTTCCACCCTGTGGGTTTTGAGACTGAAGTCAGGTCCTGAGGCTTGATGGTAAGTGTCTTTACCCACAGAGCCATCTCTCTGGTCCTAAAATGTTTCTAATCTGTTTGACTGAAGAGTGAATTCAAAGGAGCACATATACCCGCACGTCCTTTGCAACGAGAGCTAGTGCACCCTTAACGGTTCCCGAAAAGCCTGTGTCAGTTTCAAATGCTTTCGTTTTACTTTCTGGTGGAAGCTGAATGTTTGAAAGGGGGTTTTAAAAAAGGTACTGGCTACATTTTTTGCTATGGTTACTTACAGCAGTATATGTTGAATTTTTCCCAACTAAAGTAATACCTGTGAATAAGAATGAAACCGGCAAAACAAATACCTGAGTGCTTTTGGATTCATTAGCTACAGACGGCAATCTGAGGACTGACTTTCCCACATAAAGCGCCGGACAACAGCATCAGCAAAGCTGGCACATCCCAGCTGTTGAGCAGCATCCTTAAAGCTGAGCTGTAATTGACAATTTCAAAGATGCATTCAAGTTCAGGGCAGTCATTGAACTTGCCTCAGTGTGTAGCCAATTTGGGAGAATATTTGTGTAATGTTTTTTGAAAGTCTGAACAGCCTTGAATTCCTGATGCTGTGTAAGTGCCTTGAAACACAGCTGGAATGGACGGAGGCGGCATGATACAGCTTTCTTTCCCTGGTCATCCTTTATTTCCTGTACAAAATGTCATTTTCTGGAAGGAGTGTTTATACTGTATTCCTAAATAGAAAGTTTCAGTATTTCAGCACTGAATTTGACATGGTATAAGCAAAACGCTTATGTTTGCCTGACATTTACAAGTTATTGATTTTTCTAGATGAGAGCTGTCTGTAAAATATCTGCTTGGGGCCTATTATCTTACCTAGCCTACAAAATGCTATAAAAGTTACTTTATGTCTTTCAAAAGCAGGAAAATTGTAATACAAAAAGAGTAATGTTGAATCTAATCTTGGACAAATATATTTAAATGGCTCTAGGAATGTTATAAATCTCTTCGCACCTCTATGACTTCATCAATAAAGGGGTGTGCAAGCCATGCCATTTCTCATGGTTACTAGAAGACATAAAGGAGCCCCAGGGTCATTTGGAAGAAGGAAGATGCACAGTGGATCAGGGAATCATATGGAGATCAGATGAGAAGAGATCTCCTGATCGATTAACTTTCCAAACTAAGGCAGCATGTAAGAGGTTTAATTACAGAATATGAGGTAATTAACATGGGAATTCTTCTGTCTCACACAGAAAATACATATTGAACAAATTAAACTCATGAAGTTTTGTCTCTTAATAATGAGAACTTGGGATTATTTGTATATGTTTTCTTTCTCTTTCTAAATATTGTATAGTGAGGAGAATTTAACTTGTATTTTATGTAAAAGAACACAATAGAATAGGTACCTTCATAAGATAGTAGCATGAATAATAAAAACCCAGAGACAGATATTGGGGTTCAATCTGAGGATCAGAAAAGCAAAGCAGCAACCACTAGAGAGACCTTTTACCTCTACCAAATCTTCAGACTGAAAGGGCCAGATCATGTCTCCACGAGTTCTCAGACTCCACACTAGAGAAGAATATAAGACAGGAGAGACAGCTCTCAGATGCAGTCTCATTCTGAGGATTCCTGGAGGCAGGATCGCCATTTCGGACTGAGGTAGAGGTAAGAACCAGGGGCTGACTGTTTTGTTTTTCTGACCTTCAGGTTGAACCCCAACATCTGTCACTGGGGTTTTGTTAATTGTGCTACAGGATTTTCATAAGGAATGGAAAGATACTATGATAGCTAACTCTATATATGAGCATCAAATTTTTTTAGAGTGGAGAAGCCTAGTGTTTACTTCAACTAACTTGTTCATCTGAGAGATGAATAACCTAGGACTAAAAGATGATATTATTTGTACCAGGATTGTGATGACACAATCTTCGTGTGGTGTTCATTGTGCCGTGCAATTAACAGGGCAGTGTACACAAAACCTTGAGAAAGTGACCCAGAGAAGGAACTTGTGTGCCTCACACGCAAGGAAACGGGCAGGTGGGCTTCAAAGGGGTGAGCCTGCTAGGGGGTCTTCTCAAGAGAGTGAGAGTGCAGGGCGTAGGAAGATTGTTTTTGAGACAGAAAGAAATACGAAAGTTGAAAGAAAAATTAAAAACAAGAGAGAAATATGGAAGTGGAAAGACACATGCTGGCTTATGACTTTTGTTCCCTGGTGCAGCGATAAGTACCATAGAGACAGAAGAATGGGACTACAATCTGAATTCTTAATCCACCAAGTTCTATATATCATCTGAGACACTGGACGCCATAGCAAATCAACTTCTGACCCATTAATGGGATGTTTTCACTGAGGCCTTCCTCTCAGGGCGCAGGGATTTGTGTGCAGGAAGAGTTGGAAGGATTTTAAGAGCCAGAATTGATGCAGTGTCTCCCACTGGTGGACATATGAACTCACACAGACTGTGGCATCATGTTCAAGACCTGCACAGATTCAAGCCAAATGGGGTCTGGCACTGAGGTAGAGGGGAGGGAGTAGACATGGAGTTCCTCCTCTAATCAAGAAGCTGTTTGCAATGTTTGCTGGCTGGCAAAGGGAAAACCAATGTTCTCCAGTACAGTATCACTGGGTGTATCAAAAACACTCCAAGAAAGGTCCAGTGCCAAATAATAGTTGGCCAACACAGAGAAACTCCATGGTTTTTGTTGCTTCATTTTAGCCTTTTTAAGAGAGAGAGAAAGAGACTGAGAAAAGGAGAAAGAGGAATATAAAATTGTATGGGTATGGTGGGAATGCAAGCTGGTATAGCCCCTTTGGATGTCAGTGTAGCGATTTCTCAGAAAATTAGGAAACAACCTTCCTCAAGACCCAGTAATACCACTTTGAGGTATATGCCCAAAGTATGCTCAATCATGCCACAAGGACATGCGCTCAACTCTGTTCATAGCAGCTTTGTTTGTCATAGCCAGAACCTGGAAACAACCTAAATGCCCCTCGACAGAAGAATGGATAAGGAAAATGTGGTACATTTACAGAATGGAGTACTACACAGCAGAAAAAAAATAACAACAGCTTGAATTTTGCAGGAAAATTGATGGAGCTAGAAGACATCATTTTGAGTGAGGTAACCCAGACACAGAAAGACAGTTATCACACATACTCACTCATAAATGGCTTTTTTAACATAAATCAAAGAAAACCAGCTCACAAAATCACAATCCCAGAGAACTTAGACAACAATGAGGACCCTAAGAGAGACATACATAGATCTAATCTACATAGGAAGTAGAAAAAGACAAGACCTCCTGAGTAAATTGGGAGCATAGGGAACTTGGGGGAGCATTGAAGGGAAGGGGAGAGGTAGGCAGGGAGCAAAGAAAAATGTAGAGCTCAATAAAAACAAAAATTAAAAATGTACAGGTAGGAAAATAGGGAGGATCTGGGAAGAGCTGGAGGAGAAGGAAATGACCAAACTAATAAAATAAAAAGATTCTGGTATTACTGGGCACTGTATTTGTTATTCCATTTGCTTATATCCCTTCCTCCTGCAACTTCCCCTGCCCCAGTTCACTGCATTTCATGCATGGATTTGAACTCAAGAGATTTAAAATCTTTACCCACTTCACAAAGTCAGTTAGCAGGCAAGTCTGAATTAAGATTTCTCTCAACCATCTTCCAAAGCAGCTGAGTTTTTACTACATCTGTCCTGTTTTAGAACAAGGAAAACTAATTAAATGGTATCTAGTTATCAGTCTTAGAAACATCTAACTATTGTGATTCATAAAACTATCAATAAATATAAAGAAAAGCTGTCTGGATTACTGTGTTCCGAGTATCCAGAACTTAGTCCTTGATAAATATTCATGCTTGGTGGATATGAATCATTCTCGACTTCCTTTTCTCCCCAGTTTTCTTCCTTCTTTTCCTCCTCCCCACTCACTTCCTATCCATCTGTCACCCAGTTTTTGCATGGCATATTTTCCCCCTTTTGTTTCTTCCAGATTTCTTTTGTTTTCTGGAATATTGCAAAATTAGTTTTATGTGTGTAGGCCAAAGAAAAGAAAACCCATGAGTTTGTTAGACCTTACATTTTAACATTGTCACCAAGACTCCTGAATAGTGTTGTCATTGAAAGAGGCAAACTAGTTAAAATGATAAATACATATTAAAAATGCCACGAACAGCATGCCCAGTGGTTTAAGTTTTAGTTCTATTTTTTATCCTTTGATCGTTTCATACATGCATGTAGTAAATATTATTCATGTTTACCCTTATCCCTCTCCCCCATTTTCCTCCTCCCCTTCCACTATTTCCCTTTGCCATTCCCGCTTCCTCTCCTTATGAAACCCTTATTTCCAGTAACTCCTCATCCATTTTCATGTCTTAGTATGTGTGTGTGTGTGTGTGTGTGTGTGTGTGTGTGTGCATGGTTTGTGCCCATATGTGTGTGCATGCATGTGTGCATATGTGCATGCTGCAGAGTTTAATCAGGGTTGTTGAACAAGCACGGGTAAGAGGGTATTTCCTAGAGCACAGGCAACTTTTCAGTGGTTCTCATCTCTAAAGACAGCCACATCCTCTCCTGTACCAACTGTTAGCTGCCACTTCTTATTGCCCAGATGGGACATTCTTTCTGTCCCATTCTCCATGATGTCCCCAGAGCCTTGATGGGAACTGGAGACATGGATGACTCATGTAAGCCTGAACACTCCACCATCACTTATTTTTGGCACTTTGACCATTTATGAGCCTCTAGTAACATTTGGTGATTTTGGTAAGAATAGTATTGTTATTTTTTTGTGCTTATTTGAAAATTTTTCCTTTCTCTATTTCATTACATATAAATTCAATTGCGTCTCTAGTCTATTGATTTAAAAATATCCATATTTTATCTATACTCTTACAGAATTACTTTGTCATTAGAATAAATATTCAGAATCCATGCTTTAATTACGAAGATAAGAACTTGTCAGACTTTGCTAACCCATTTTTCTATAACCACCTGTAAGATTCTTTGTCTAGATTTTTACCAGGGTATAAAATAATATATAATGCAATTACTAAACATGATGGAGCTTACAGTAGTCATAATTGTCAAAAACAAAAGAAGTACAAGCTGTAAAATGTGTAAAACTGAATTTTCTATTTTCATTATAGCAACCAACTTCAAAACCCAGTTCAGGAATTCCACCTTCTCTTTGGAGGCTTCCAGAAGTGTCAGTTTACTCAGGGCAAAGGCCAAACCCAGTAGAGTAAACCTGAAGGCACTTTACAGTGATGTGCACATCCATTTCTCATGTGACTCTGGCCATGGCTTTCCCTCTCTACAGTCATACTATGGGGCTTCCATAATGGGCTTCTCTGTATCCCATCTCCTCTGCCTGACTATTCTCCCAGCAGATGTACTTATGCTTCAAAGGTAATATGTTCTCAAAATCCTCACAACCTTTCTTGAAATGCTAGACCTAAACCCCCAATCTTAGGCTTGACTTCCCCATTTCCTTTTTCATAGCAGTGACTTGCATAGCACACCTTGTAATTTATAGATTTGTCATTTTATTGCTCCCTCCTACTAGAATACAGGCTCTAAAATAACAGTGGTTTGTAGGTCTTCTAGGCCTTATGATGCCAGCTTACTAAGTGGACTATAAATTCTGTGCTAAAGAGATAAAAAGGATCACAAGAAGATGTTAAGGTTGATCTCAGGGATAGATTATAAAAAGTTCTGTTTCATCGCTTCATAATTGAACTAGTGACTTGCATTAGCTAACTGCCCATCACTGTAACAAAGTGCCTGAGCCTGTCAACTTGAAAAGGTTTATGATTTCAGATGTTTCAGACCAGGATCACTTGGCCTTGTTACTTTGGACTTGGGGTGGGACAGTGCATCATGGCGGAGGAGACCCATGCTACCAGAAAACAATGAGAGCAACAGGAAGGGCCTGAGCATCAGGATCCCCTATCTATTCATCACCTGTGTCACCAACATCCCCTTTTCTCCTATACCTTATTGGTTCTACCACCTCTGAATAATATCCTTGAGGTTCAGCCAGACCCAAAGTAGAACATGTATGTTTATGTAACCTACATCAAGCACTATGACTATGACTAAGGGACAATCTCAGTAAAGTTGATATGAATGTTTGATGTTTAGTCAATCCATGGGAAGTTTAAAACAGGATGAGAGCATTGGGATATGGGTTTCACTATATATTAGAACATCTTTGATAGAAAAGTAACTAATTGGAGCTTTGTGAACAATCAGTCCCTGCTATAGACATAACTCAATAAATCATGTCTAGGTAAGATACAGCCATAACAATTTTAAATTGTCATTTTAAATGCTACATATGAACAATTAAAGTCACAGTGTCCGCAAGTACCGCAGAGACATCCTGAAGAATAGGACAAAGGTGTAGATAGTCCCACAGCCATTCAGTCCCAAAGAAACACACAGAGGTTTAGATTAATTATAAAATGTTTGGCCTACTAGCTCAGACTTATTATTAGCTAGCTCTTACAACCTAAATTAACCTGTAATCCTTATCTATGGTTAGCCACAAGGCTTTTCTCAGTAAGCCATTCTCACCTTGCTCCTTCTGCATCTGGCTGTTGGCTGCATCTTTGCCTTTTCTCTTCCCAGAATTCTCTTAGGCTGATTGCCCTGCCAATACTTCCTTCCTGGCTACTGGCCAATCAGTGTTTTATTAAATCAATATGAGTGACAAATCTTTACAGTTTACAAGAGCATTATCCCACAGCCCTAGGGAAGGGGATGGTGCAGATGAGGGGGTACCACTGTGTGTTCAGTGCATGTACAAAGCTCCACCCCTCTGCTGATTAGCACTCAGTGCTGTGTGATGTCACAGTGTCTAAGGAATCATGCCAACCATTTCCTCACATGCCCTTTCACAGCTCGTCAGAGGAAACAAACTCATGGGTTGTGACCCCCTTGTTATCCAAAGCTGCGGCTGACAGGATGGTTCGGTTTCCTCAAATTAGACAGCATCTGTCTGGGGCTGTGGATATAGTCTCTCAGTCCTGCCTGGTGATGGTCTATGTTCTCTACTACATATCTTCAGCCGATCAAGCACATGTGGGTGAACCTACTGGAGTTCTACCAGAAAATAGCAGCAAGAAAGCACTGTTGGGATGAAGTTACACTTTCTCATGCAGTAGTCATAGAGATGGAAGTCAGAAGTGAAGATGAACTATTATTCCAACTGAGGCAGAACTAAATAGAAAAATATATATGTTATAGTTACATATATAATGTATAGATATATCATATTGTAAAGCATGCCTTTACAAGTAGGTTTTTCCTGAAATTTGTGAGGAAATTAAGGCAAATATGAATGAGAAGGAGTTCGTGGGAAATACAGGAGAACATAAAATCTAACCCTAGCTTGTTTTTCAGTATCCAGTGAACTTAAGGACCATATGGGGAAGCTGAGATTAAAAACCAGTTGGAGGATAAAGGGAAGAATGAGAGAAGGCTGGGAGAACACATAAGTAATCAAAAGACAGAATGAATTCTGAAGCTACCTGTGAGTGTTAACAGTATGGAAGCTCATCTTTGAGGGAAGATAAGAAGCCTGATTTATTTCCAAACAACAGGGCGACATAAAAACAGTACCTCCAGCATTCACACCAATTAACACTGGGAAGATTGCTTGCAAAAGGATATAATTGTATTGCTACAGACAAAAGTATTAAATTCTTGGAATATGTGGTATTGTAAATCAAAGGGAATGAATGCCAGTTGCCTAAGTTTAAAAATGCTAAGCCTTTCAATGTAAGGGTTCCAGTGTATTATTATTTAAACCTACACCCTAGAAGTAAAATCAATAAATAAACAAGCCAGAAAGTGAGTCAATGCATTAGATAAAATTTAGTTATAAATCAAGTTTTTTTTTCGGGGGGAAGTAACTTAAAGTTTCAATAGAATTACTTTCTTAGAAGAAATAAAACACAACAGAAACATAATTAAGGTGAGACTTTTTCTGTAAGGTTAAAACAAACTACATGAAAAATGTCAGCTCCACTTGTTTTGGAGATGTCAGATCATGTGCAGATAATTACATAAAATGAGAGGCAGCATCAATGACAATGAAGAATACGATGAACATTTCTAGCATCAGATGCCTTTTACTAGAAAATTTATAGAAAGAAGGAAAAGTTTTCTGCTGGAGGTGGAGCATAAGTAATGAAATGATCAGAAAGGGAGGGTAAGTCTGGCTGGAAGAAGTCAGACAATGACAGGAAACCAGAAGAAGGAAGAGGAAAAGGGCATGTGCTGTGGGACAATGGTCTGTACCCTGTCAATTGTACTTCAATAAAATGCTGATTGGCCAGTAGCCAGGCAGGAAGTATAGGCGGGGCGACTAGGCAGGAAGTAGAGGCGGGGCGACTAGGCAGGAAGTAGAGGCGGGGCAAAGAGAACAGGAGAATTCTGGGAAGAGGAAAGGTCAGTCTGCCGTCATCACCCAGGCACAGAGGAAGCCAGACACTGAGCAAGCAAGATGTGACTGCCTCTCCAAAAAAAGTACCAAGCCACATGGCTAACACAGACAAGACTTATGGGCTAATATAAGTTATAAGAGTTAATAAAAAGACTGAGCTAATGGGCCAACCAGTTTATGATTAATGTAGACCTCTGTATTTCTTTGAGACTGAATGACTGTGGGACAGAAACCTCAGCCAACAAATGCATGTAGTGGGAATTTTAAAAATTAAAAACTGAGGAAGTGGATATAGTTCAGTGACAGAACACTTACCTAACGTGTACAGGACCTTGGGTTCAATCATCACCACTGCCAAAATAAATCAATAAAAAAGTAAATAAGTAAGAAAATGAAACTCTCCTACATTTGACCATTTTAAGTATGCATGTGTTCCTGAGAGTGGACAATAAGGATAAATTTACAACTAAAAGACATCCAAGATTAGACCAAGAGAACACACAGATATGGAAATGTGGGTGGTATGCTTGTCTAGTTTATTTTCCTCATCTACCTACTTCAACTACTAGACTAAGACAGGAATCATGCTTTGTTTAGTTTTGGATGCTAGCACTAAAAACACCCTTAGTGCTTCGAGTCACTGAACTGAGCAGTCTGTGTGGATGTGCCTCTCATCAGTGTAATTAGCATTCAGGAACAAATGAATGAGTACAGACTGCTTCAACTGTACATTAAGTCTGCAGAACCTTCGCCCCCTCCCCAAAAAAGACCATTTTAGTTCTAAAAGTAGTAATATGAAGATCTGAGAATAGATTTGAAGCAGTGTTTAAAATGTATCCATATAATGTCACTTTTGAATGATAATAGCCACTATAGGGTCATACATTTGAATATTTAGTCACAAGGGAGTGGAATTCTTTGAGACGGATTAGAAGGCTTAGGAGGTAGGAGGTACTGCTCCTTGCTGGAGTAAGTGTGACCTTGCTGGAGAAAGTGTGTCACTGAGGGTGGGCTTTCAGGTTTCAGGCCCAGTGTGGCTCTCTCTCAGTCTGCAACATGTGAATCAGATGTGAACTCTCAGGTATTTCTCCAGCACTCTGCTTGCTGTCATGCTCCCCACCATGATTATCATGGAATGACTCTCTGGAGCCCTAAGCAGGCCACTAATTAAGTGCTTTCTTCTGTAAGTTGCCTTGGTCATGGTGTCTCTCTCTTCACAAGAATAGAATAGTTATTGAGACACTAATAGATAGTTGTACTATTGAGATTATATATTATATATATATAATATATATTATATATATCTATATAATTGAAGCCACTTACTTGACATTATTTTATCACAGTAACCCTTGAAAAATCAATAAGGAATGAGAAAAAATATTTAGATACTGGATGTGGTCATATTTGATGATTAAACATGTAGAGAGTGAAGGAAAGGAAAGATTTTTGTATTATTTTCAAATTTGTCAAAAAAAATACTTAAACAGTGACAGATATCCTAGTAGAATACGTCTAGGTCAGACATAATGAATGCTCTTGTTTTTTTCTGTATTTTACATTAAATCGTAAAGGCTCCAATCCATACAGAGAAATAATTATTCTTTGTGTCACCTGACATTACCAGACCCTGGCCAGCACGCAGTGCCCGCCTCCCACAGTTCTTCCCACTCTTTCTTCTTTTTATTTTCCTATTTCATGTGTGTGAATTTTGTGCATTTATCAGTGAAACTATCAGCATCAACACTAAGTAGAACGTGCATTTTGGGGGGTCTTGATGGTACAGAATAGTCCTTGCACAATATAGTGTTCATCAGCTTCATGAGCTTACTTAAATATAAATTAACCTAAATAAGCCGGGCGGTGGTGGTGCACGCCTTTAATCCCAGCACTCGGGAAGCAGAGGCAGGCGGATCTCTGTGAGTTCGAAGCCAGCCTGGTCTACAAGAGCTGGTTCCAGGATAGGCTCCAAAAGCTACAGAGAAACCCTGTCTCAAAAAACCAAAATGAATAAATAAATTAATTAATTAACTTAAATAAAATTAAAATCCAGTTGTCAGCAACGAGATCTACATTTCAATCCTGAAAGTCACATGTAACTAGTAACCATTCTAGGGAATATGACATATAAATTTTCTTTTATTTTTAGTATTTTTTTTATATTTTAGAATTTCATGTGTGTATATAATGAATATGATCATATCCACCATCTACCCCTTATTTTTCCTCTCCAGCTCCCTCAATGTCTCCCCATCAAACCGTCCTCTGCCTTTATTTCTTATATTTCCTTCTTCTCTTCCTCCTCTTTCTTTTTTTCATAATCCACTAATTCCAGTTAATGTTATCCTTATACTCTTGGGTCTGGGGTCATTTACTAGAGCACCAAAAACATACCAGTAGCCAAATCCTCAAAAAAGAATGAGTCTCTCTTCCGAAGAAATGATTGCCAATCACTGTTTAGTAAGAGGTGAACCCCTAAGAAACTGTTTCCAATTACTCTGTAGTAAGAGCTGGTCCCTGGAGATCATCTACCCCATCTATGCCAGATTTTGACTGGCATGGTCTTGTGTAAGTCTTGTATAAGTAACCGTAGCTTCTGTGAATTCACGAGTATGATAACCGTGTCATATCAAGAACACAGAGCCTCATCACATACCTCTCCATCCTCTGGAACTTAAATTATTCTTGTCTGTTCTTTGATGATGATCTCTCAGCCTTTGTGATAGTGGGTTTAATATATATGTCCTATTTAGGATTGAGTGCTAAATAAATTAATCTCAGCATTTGACTGGTTATGCATTATTATTAATATATTAATATCATTATCACTGTTATTTTGGTTTTTTGAGGCAGGGTTTCTCTGTGTAGCTTTGGATTCTGTCTCGGAACTCACTCTGTAGACCAGGATGGCCTTGAGCTCACAGAGAACTGTCTGCCTCTGCCTCCTGAGTGCTGGAATTAAAGATGTGTGCTATTACCGCCCAGTCCAAGAGGAGTTTTGGTGAAGATGTAGGGATTATGGCGTACCAGAAACCAGAGACCTTGAACCAGACCAATGATTCATTGCAATGAACATTTGGAAGGAAAGTTGGTTGAACAAAAGGTACACTGTGTGACACACCCCCAACTCCCAGTGCCATCAGGATGGATGAAAAGGTGTTGGAGAGGCTGAGAAGGTGGAGAAGCAAAGAGAATTTTCTGTTTTTATTGTTGTTTATTTTTGTTGTTGGTGGTTTGCTTGTTTTGGTTTGATTTTTTTAAAATTTTCTTTCAGGGACTGCTGCAGGTCTGAGCGGAGGATCTGGGGGGATATGGAGGTAAGCAGAATTAGGTGCATAATGTGAAATTCTCAACAAATCAATAAAGAAATAAAGAAATTATGTTAAATAAAAAAGCAACTGTGGGTTACTCAGCTCTAAATGATCCATCTATATCACACTCTTTTCTCCCAAGTGTCAGAGATGGTTGTGGAAGAGGGGGCAGAAAGACCGTAAGAGCCAATCGCAAGGAATAACTACTGTGAAACAGATTGCCCTGGACACTGCTGAGAAATTGCACATAAACTCATGGTAGTGTGATTGTATGCACAAGACCTGTGTAAGATCAAGTCAGGATGAAAGCCCTGAATGGACTGGGCAGGTGATAACAAACTCTCAACTGTGGCTGAGGAGCTCCTGGCTTTTGTTGACTACTGGGCGGGTCAGTGAGTTTTCTTCAGGGCTATGACCTCTGAGAGGCTACCCATGTTCTAGCTGCTATCCTACATACATGACATACAGGAAGCACTGAGAATGCATGAAGAGTGGTGAGGGATGGGGAGAGATCAAGGCAGAGGGGAGAGGGGGCAAATTTGATCAAAACGCATTGTGTGGGTGCATGAAACTCTCAATAAGGAAACTTTAAGAAATAGAATAACATCTTCAGGAGATACCACCACGTCTAATTTCAAATTATACCACAGTGATGTGCTAATAAACACAGCATGGTACTGGCACAAAAACAGAAACATAGAGCAGTGAAATAAAACTGCGGACCCAAATATGAATCCACGAAACTACGGGTATTTGGTTTTGTGTGAAGATGCCAAAAGTATAATACTGGAAAAAAGAAAGGATCGTCAACAAATGGTGCTGAGACAAATAGGTTTCAACATGGAGAAAAATTAATTAAACTAGAGTAGCATTCCTCATTATGCACAAATCTCAACTTCAAATACATCAAAGATTTCAACATAAAATCAGACCCTGAAAATTTTAGAGGAAAAGGGGAGCATTCTTCAACTGATAGACATGGGGAAGACCTTTCCGAATAAGATTCTAATAACACAGAAAAGAAAGTAAGAGCAACAATCAAGAAATGGGATCTCATGAAACTAAAAAGATAAGGAAATGTGAGAAAAACAAAAAACACAGTAGGCAGCCCAAAAATAGGAGAAAATCTTCCATGTATTCATGTAAAGGAAGATTACTGCCCAGACTACAGCAAGGGCTAAAAAATCCTACACGTAAAAATAAATAAATAAATAAACAATACATTTTAAAAAATGAGCAATGGAACTGAGTGGAAATTTCCCAGAAGAGCGAAAATGGCTCAGAAATACTTGAAAAGATTGAGCATCTTCAGCCACTAGAAAATGCAAATTAAAAGTAATTTGAGATGACATCTCACGCCTTTAGGAGGGTCATCATCAGGTAAGCAAATGATAACAAGTGCTGGTTTGAATGTGGTCCAAGGGGAACCCTTAAATTCTGTGGGTGGGACTGTACTTTAATATTTAAATCTGTCTGGAGGTTTCCTAAGCAATACAGACAGAACTGCATAGGAAGCGGCTACACCAAGCCTAGGCCCAGACCCAGCAGACTTTATACATACGCTCAAGATACCTGCACATCCATGTTCTTTGATTCTTTATTTACAATGGAGAAAAGATGGAATCAACCTGGATGCCCATCAACAGATGAGTAAATAAGAAAAAATATATTGCATACATAAGCAATTGAAAATTACTCAGCAGTAAAGAAAAACCAAAGTACAAAATTTGGAAAATGTATATTAATGGAAAAATGTATACTGAAGGGGGTAACTCAGGCCCTAAGAGACAAATGCAGCATGCTCTCTCTCTCTAAGTGAAACCAAATTTCAAATTTTTTCTTCATTTTACTTGAGGACAGGTGGAAGTCAGGCCAGTGGAAAGAGGCCTTTGAGAAGCGACCATGCCAAGGGAGGGGCACAGTGGCTTAGAGGTGGAAAGAGAAAGGTGAGGTGAACAGTGGAGGTGGCAAGGCTTACACAGAGAGCAGCGCCGTGGTGAGGGGAGATTAGACATAGACTTTTTATCTGTCCAAATATTTGTACTAAACAGTACTGGGTTAAAATGTCTTGGTTATTGCTTAGCTGAGGTGAAGGCTGGATAAAGACATGGGAGTCAGACAAGATGGAATGTGTTTGCATTTTTTAGAGGGATTATTTTGAGGGAAAAGACAGAAGACAGCTGAGGATGGTGATTTCAGGACGTGCTGAGTTTGAGACTTCTTTGATCCATAGTTGCCATTCTTAGAATGATGCTCAGGAGAAAGGCCAGGCTTCAAGGCCTGGAGGGTTTCATTCTGTACGACTCTACATGACCTCTACCTTTACGCAAGTGCTTATATGGATATAACCAAGGATATAGGAAGACACGCTTGTTATTCCAGTGAGGAGAATTGGGCAAAGATATAAGTACAGTACCTTCAGGACATAGTTCTTAGAATTCTTCAGATGAAAACAAGAGAGATGGTATAGAGATTAAATGGATTGATAAATAGAGAAAACTTGAATTCTCATGAAGCCAACTTAGAGTGGGCTCTTATAAAAATGTTATTACATTATTTTTGTACTAATTCTTTGAGAATTTATATAAAGCATTCTGATCACTTTGACCCCTTTACCTTAACTCCTTCCATTATAGAAATGGGAGAGATGCATTAAAGTCTTTCCTTGTACAGAGGAAACTGTCGGAAGAAGAGTGAGTTTTCTTTAAGGGTATGACCTCTGATAGTGTGACCTCTAGTGAGAGACCACACACTCAATCATACAAGCATCAAATTGCACTTGATGCTTAAAATGGATTCTTTAAAAGTAATTTATTTCAGTGACATCAAAGACAGAAACAAGTTCCACAGAATGAGACTAATCTGCTTCATTTAGTTGTAGAAGCAAGAACATTGGATACAGATCATATGAAGCTCTCTGGAGAACGGAAGTCACATTTCAACCTGCAGAGGATCTGTTGATTACAGATCAGGGGCAGTAGGTGCAAAGAAACAAAAATTAGTAGTTACAGTAGAAAGTGGGTTTCTTGTTTTCAGCTCTAATACCCATGAAAGGCAAAGAAAAGGACCACTTCAAAGAGAAAGGTTGATGCTAGAATGGAGGAATGAGGTAGCTGATGGAGAGCCGGAAGGAAATCATAATAAAAAGCTTTCAGAAAGACTTCTGGTTGGAATGCCTACTAAGAAGGAGACCCGTTACTCACTGTGGGCTGCCACATTGGGTTAGTGCCATGAAGTAAATGGATGTAAAACACCAGGTCTTGGAGAAAACTGACAAATCTCCATGGTAGCTAAACTACAGGTGCTCATAACTGTAAGATGAATAGCTGTAAAGAGAGAAATGCATAAGCCTGCCTGAACAGAATCAGGCAGGAATTCCTATATGTCAGAAGTCCAATAAGATTTTAAAAGGACAGAAATATGACACAGTTAAAGTGTTTGCCTTCGATCACAAAGGAGACCCAGTCTCCTGTGACCTCCAAAGTGCGTAGAACAGTTGGAAGTAGAAACACTCTCACTGTGAAGTGAGAAAGGGGTCATCATTTTCAGACAGTGTTCTTTAAAGGGGAATCTAGTTAAGCTCGGAATGGAAAGAGTGCATGTAGCTTCCAAAGGGGGTGAAGCAACCAACTGTCCTACCCCGCTGTGACACCTACGAACTGTGATGACCCTCATGGCACAATAACCCTAAGGGTGCACTAGAGGCCCACATACCCTGGCAGTAAACAACAGCTCTCTACTTAGACTTGAGGCCAGCTCAAGAAGAGGGAAATTGTACCTGGTTCTGGAAACCTAGCCAGCTATCTGGGACTAGTGAAGTCATTGATCTTGGAGGAGAACCTACAACTGTCACTTTACTAAATCAACATAATCCTACGTTCTAAACATTGTCCTTGTACCCACAGATAAGTGTAGTTCTTACTTCTCATTAAGGAAACTTCTCTTTGCAGTAGACAGAGACCAATACAGTTATCACAACCAATCAAAATGCAGAGTTGTGGAGTCCAGTTCCAATGGATACAGCTACTGAAATACAACTCCTAAGGTTCAGAGTTATTTCAGAATAGAGCTTAGAAAAATTGTAAGAGTCATGATAATGGAGTTTCCTATGAGATTGTGTTTCCTAGAAACAGCATGTACATGTATGAAGTCTCACCAACATGACCTAACCCAGGATAACAACAGACAGGCTAAAGCAGATGAGGGAAAGCCCACAATGCTTCATCCTATATAAAGAACTACAGGCAACTTGAATTCATGTATTTAAATAGAGGTAACAACAATTAATCAAAAGGGGACCACAAAATTGAAAGTTAATAAGGGGGGCCTGTAAAGGAGAGTATGAAAGAAGGAAAAGAAAAGAGAAATGATGTAAATACATTACGATTTTCAAAAAAATTAAAAGTCAAAGTTATATTTTCAAATTGTAAGTTCCTTACAATTGGAATTCTACCTATGATTTCATTAGACTCATGAGCTATCTCTTTATAGGCCAATGTCATTACTAAACAGAGGGTGAAGTGTTCCAAGGGTCAGGCAAATGAAGGGTGAATGTAATCAGAAAACTGTCCCTTGCAATATGGTGAAGGTGGAGTTATGTCAGAACCAACAATGCATTCTAATTCTAGGGGCAAATGGTGGTAGCAATCATGAAACAAGAGGCAGAATGAACTAAAGAATGGCATGGCTTTTGAAACCTGAAAGTCCACCCCCAGTGACACCTCCTTCCCAAACAGTTCCACCAGCTGAGGACCAAGTATTCAAATATATGAGCCTATGGAGGCCATCCTCATTCAAACAGCCAAAGAGCATATTTATGTTCTCTTATATTTAATTTTTGTTTAAAGTTTTCAAGTCTGGCATTATTTCCAAAAATATTTATTTAATTTTTAATATAACTACTATAATATAAGCAGAATTACACTGCCCAATAAAGTTCTTCAGACCCAGTGAGGTTTGATCTGGGTCATCAAGTAGAGAAAGCAGAAGAGACCTTGATACATTGTGGCACTAGGACTGAGCAATCGGAATTGCGGAAGCAGAATGCAGTCTTCCTCTGCCTTCATCTCCCCTTTTATTTGGTGGCGTTTATATCAAGATACCAGAAGAGGAAAGACTCTGGACAAGCAGCGGAATAACAAAACACTGAGTTGTTCATATGCTGGCATGCCTGTACGAACAGAATAATACCGTGGCTTCTATTGCTCTGCATATTTGGAGGGTACATTTCTATGCCTTGCCAAACATGAAACACAACTGACCTTGAAGTTTCTGAGAGCAAAAAATCCCACCCAATTAATATCTCTACATATATAGCAACTGATAGGAGAAAAGTTAGAGAATTTTTGTTATAAAAATCCAACCCATGTTGTTTATAAGTTTATGTTTAATTTTAATGCTTTAGATAATTCCAATCCATCCTGTATTCCTATTAATAATTAGCTATCTCAGTTGCTGCCATTTCAATTTTATTAGTTGAGAATTTCAAGCATGGATATAATGTGTTTTGAACAAGTACAACCTTGCTCCCTTCTCTCCAATTCTTCCCATGCCCATCCACCACATTTTCTTCCCAATTCCATACACCCTTTTTCAAATGCATGTGAGTCCACTTACTGCAGCCAGTTTGTGCATGGGAGTAGGGCTGTCCCCAGGAATGCAAACAGCCTATTAGGAGCCACATCTGAAGAAGATTGATAATGATTGCAAGTTATAAAGGGTTTTCCTGCAGTATTGGTCTATAAAATACAGAGACAATGTCAGCAGCCCAAACGAGGCGCAGCAAATGCAGAGGGACATTCTTGGATGTTGTGAGATTTGCTACCACTGTTTTTGATTTCAGATATTTGGACATGCTCTCATTTTCTTGTGTTTAGCAAAATAAACAGCTTACAATGTTACTTTCAACAGGAGCATGATTCAACAGACAGCAACTCACACCAAAGACCCAGTAATTATTAGTATCCCAAGAACATATAGATTTTAAAGAGAGAGAGAGAATATAGGTAACTCAGGGTAATTAATTAGAAATTACAGAGATTATCGGCTTTTTCTCCCCAGAATCTTCTTTCCGGTTCCCACTGAGAATTTAAACAATAAATATTTCATGTGCTTTATTTATAGCATTACAGTGGAAAATATTTGTCTCACCAACCATGCATACAGTTTCCTGGCGTTTGCACTCTCTAGTTCTTGCTTTTCAGCATTTTGCTGCCTGCCCACGCTAGCACTTTGCACCCTACATTGGATTCTTCTAGTTAATTTCTGAAGTGTTAGGATGTAGAAGTTATCAAATCCCCCACACGCATATCCTCATTCATTAACAATTGCATTTATGTTACAGACAGCAAATCACACCAGGGGAAAAACCCTCAACAGCAGAACTCAACAGCTAGCCACCTCTGCTAAACATGGGACATATTACAAACAGGCCTCCAAACTGAAGTAGAAATAGTGCCACTGCACACAATTTGAAGAAATAACCTGTCAGGATAATCACCTCACGGACAAATGAATTTAGCAGGTTGTGGTGGCTCACACAGATAGAGCATACTGGTGGAAGTGGGAGAATGGAAAGGAATTTATAACAGGCATAGCAAACACAAGGACAATTTCCATGGGATTGGAGAGAACAAAATGATAGGTTAGTTAAGCTGTAAACTTTGGTGGCTCTCTAGAGAAGAGTAAGAGAGAGAAAGGAGTAGTTAAGTTACACATTTCATGTTAGAATTCAGAAAACTGGGCAGTGGGGATCCCTAAGCAGCTGCACCGAGGGTTGGGCTTCTGATGTACAAATTGCATCAAAGGGACAGCTGTTCCTTTCACCTTTTGTGCATAATTTTAGACAAAGCATACAGCTCTCCTTCTGGGGGCTCTTCTGTCCATATGATTGACAGCTTTACTTAGATGAGGAACGGAGCCTCATGGAAGGAATGGAGCAATGATATCTTTATAGCCTTATAATACTCTGAACAATTTAGAATACCATGTTTCTGCTAGGGCCAGGGATTCAGCTCAGAACCCATTTTGACCAAAAATGGGGTGCTATAGTAGATTAAATATTTTAATTAAAAAAAATCTAGAAAGTACCCATGTTTCACAAGGAAGAAATAGCCTTTCCTTAATGAGTCTTAAAGTCCCCTGCCTCCACCCATCTCTCTTCTATAGGGAACTTTTGTCTTAAGGGAGGGGAGTCGGGATCATCTCTCCTCCTTTCGGGTGATATTTCAAGCTCTGAGGAGATTATGTTACTACGGAAACAAGAGATGGGGTCCAATGTCAATAGAGGCTCAGTTAGCTAATTTCTGAGAAAGCAGGAGTGTGAGTGTGTCTCCTTTGTAACAATCACTGGAGACTGCGGGAAGATGCCTGGTGTGAGTTCTTGGAGAGTACAGCAGGTACAACATTGACTTCTGCCAGCACTTATGTGTGTTCTGGAGAAGGAACCAGGCAAGATGAAGGGAGACAGGGCAGTGGTCATAGTTTAACTTCTGTTTCTGCAGGGTTTCAGGTGGTTGCATATAAGCGGGAAAATGAGGACACAAAGTCTCCATATTGTGTGATTTATTGAGTCAATGTCACAGAGCTTTAAAAGGGAAGAGGTTCCCTGCAGGAGCAGCTGTGACAGTATGCCTTAATGTGACTTTTCCCCAGTGGAAAGAATGTCAAGAACTGTTCTCAGTAAAAGTAAGGGTGTGTCATGACTAAAATATTATCAAACTCTTATTACACAGCAAAGATTTTATAACTTGGGTTAGAGTTTAAAATGCTCTCGGTACATGCAATTTCTTTGAGGGTATATTAACATATAAAAGTCCCCAATGGTTCTCTAACAATTACACCTTTACCTGCTTGAAGAAAGGAGTAATATTTTGGAGTATTTTTAGGGGATAGGTAAATAAACTGTGGTACATCCATAAAATGGAATATTATTGTGATATAACGCATACGGTGATACAAAGAAACAAGGCCTCAAACCATGAAGACATAGTATATGCTAGGAAGTAAAAGAAGCCAATCTGCAAAGGCAACATATGGTGTGTTTCCAACTATACAGTGTGGTGGAGGAGACAGAAGTGTGACCACAGTAAAGAGATCAGTGGTTTCCAGGTATTGGAGGGGAGAAGAGGAAGAATAAACAGGCAGCAGACTTTTAGGACAGGGTAAACTGTGCTGTGGGACACTGTGGTGGTGGTTTCATGTCATGGACGATCTGTCCAAATGGAGAGGATTTACACCAAGATTGTGCACTAATGTAAACTGTGATACTGGTATGTCAATGAAGGCTCATCAGATGTAACAACTGTACCACTAGGTCCAGATAGTGGGGAAAATATCAACTGTGTGGGGATAGAAGATATATCTGATGTCTTTATATTTTCACCTCCAATTTTACTATGAATCAAAAAGTGCTCTAAAAGGAAAGGCTTTAGTATACGAGTTTGGGTTCAGTGTGACAAATTAATCTAGGGGAGGCAAGATCGGGACAGTGGTAGAAAAGAGGTGGGCAAAGTTGGGTGAAGTTTTAGAAATAGAATATATATATTCTCGTGAACATCGACAATGACTGTTTCTGCCTGAACAGACCATGGATTTCCATGGCTGTTTCTGGCACCTAGCCTGCCATCCACTGTTTTTTCTTGTTCTTAGAAGTAGTAGGGATGATCCCGCTGCGGGAAAGGAGACTTGCGGCGCATCTCTGAGGTGTTTGACTGTTGGTTCGAGAGTGGAAGTATGCCTTATGCCCAGGTTCATTATCCATTTGAGAGCAAGAGAGAGTTTGAGGATGCTTTTCCTGCAGACTTCATTGCTGAAGGCATTGATCAAACCAGAGGATGGTTCTACACCCTGCTAGTGCTGGCCACAGACCTCTTTGGACAACCACCATTCAAGAACGTGATTGTGAACCAACTCATCTTGGCAAGTGATGGCCAAAAAATGAGCAAACAGAAAAAGAACTACCCAGATCCAGTTTCCATCATCAATAAGTATGGTGCTGATGCCCTCAGGTTATATCTGATCAATTCCCCTGTAGTAAGAGCAGAGAACCTCCGCTTTAAGGAGGAAGGTGTGCGGGATATCCTCAAGGATGTGCTGCTCCTGTGGCACAACGCATACTGCTTTCTTCTCCAGAATGTCTTTAGGCTTCACAAGGAAGATGGAGTGGAATTCTTGTACAATGAGCACACAGTCAGAGAAAGCCCTAACATCACTGACCGGTGGATTCTGTCCTTCATGCAGTCTCTCATTGGGTTCTTTGAGACCGAAATGGCAGCTTACAGACTATATACTCTGGTGCCTTGCCTGGTCAAGTTTGTATATATTCTGACCAATTGGTATGTCCGAATGAACAGGAGAAGATTAAAGGGTGAAAATGGGACGGAAGACTGTGTTGTGACTCTGGAGACCTTGTTCAGTGTCCTGCTTTCTTTGTGCAGACTGATGGCCCCTTACACACCGTTTCTTACTGAATTGATGTACCAGAATCTAAAGACACTGATTGACCCAGTTTCTGTTCGGGACAAGGACACACTCAGCATCCACTACCTCATGCTGCCACGTGTTCGAGAAGAACTGATTGACAAGAAAACGGAGAACGCAGTGTCTAGAATGCAGTACGTGATTGAACTCGGACGAGTGATATGAGACCGGAAGACTGTTCCAATAAAGTATCCTTTGAAGGAAATTGTGGTTATCCACCAAGACCCAGAAGCTCTTGAGGATATCAAGTCCTTGGAGAAGTATATCATTGAGGAATTAAATGTTCGAAAAGTTACATTGTCTACTGATAAAAACAAGTATGGTATTCGACTAAGGGCAGAACCAGATCACACGGCCCTTGGGAAGCGTCTGAAGGGAGCCTTTAAAGCAGTGATGGTGGCCGTAAAGCAGCTGAGCGGTGAGGAGCTGGAGCAGCTTCAGAAAAGCGGGCGTGTTGTTGTGGAAGGCCATGAATTGCATGAGGAAGATCTTCGCCTCATGTACACCTTTGACCAGGCCACAGGAGGGACCGCACAGTTTGAGGCACACTCTGACGCGTAGGCTTTAGTTCTCTTAGATGTCACACCTGACCAGTCAATGGTGGATGAAGGCATGGCTCGGGAAGTCATCAATCGTATCCAGAAACTTCGCAAGAAGTGCAATCTGATTCCAACTGATGAAATAACAGTTTATTATAATGCAAAATCTGAAGGAAGATACTTGAATAACATCATTGAAAGCCACACCGACTTCATATTTGCCACTATCAAAGCTCCCTTGAAACCATATCCGGTTCCTTCGTCGGATAATGTCCTTATTCAGGAACAAACTCAGTTGAAAGGGTCGGAACTGGAACCCACGCTCACCAGAGGATCCTGTGCGCCTGGTCCTGCTTGTGCTTATGTAAACCTTAACATCTGTGTGAATGGCACTGAGCAAGGTGGAGTTCTGCTTTCGGAGACCAAAAGGTGATAATAAACTGAACCTTGTAAAGCTAAAGAGTGTTGTTACCAGTATATTTGGTGTTAAGAATGCGGAGCTGTCAGTCTTCCATGGTGAAACGGAAATACAGAACCAGACTGACTTGCTGAGTCTGAGTGGAAGGACACTGTGTGTGACTGCAGAGCAGCCCCCTCTGCCACCAACAGCCCCAGCATGCTTCTGTGTCAGTATATCAACCTGCAGCTCCTAAATGCAGAGCCACAAGAGTGTTTAACAGGAACTGTGGGCACTCTCCTGCTTGAAAACCCTCTTGGACAGAATGGACTCAGCCACCAAGGGCTTGTGTATGAGGCAGCCAAAGTGTTTGGACTGCTGAGCAGGAGACTGAAGCTATTTCTGAATGAGACTCAAACACAGGAAATTACAGAAGATATCCCAATGAAGACTCTGAACATGAAGACTGTGTATGTGTCTGTCCTGCCAACAACTGCAGATGGCTAATAGTTATCCGTGTAGCCTCAGTCAGCCGTGCCCTGACTTCTGCCCATCTCCTTACACGTACACACACATGGGCTCAACAAAGGTGTTTCCTTTGGCCACATGTCTAATATGCTGCTTTGAACCAACAGTTCAGATGGGATTGACTGACCTGAGACCTTACATAATGTTCACATACAACCTTAAACATCTATGCAGTCATGTTGGGGGAGGGTCCTAATGTTACCTCAGCAGCACAAAGCTTATTTCTATACTTGAGTTCTTTAGTACAGAAAGTAAGAGTGGTTTAAATGACATAGTACATATATATATATATATATATATATATATATATATATATATATATATATAATTTTATGGCCTTGTGAAATCGATTTGAGACCTTGTGAAGAAATGGACATGTTATATATTTCTGCTACCTGGATTTTCCTGGGTGATTTGATGAGATATTTTAAGTTTGATTAAATCAAAACAGTAAACACTCTTAAAAAAAAGGAAGTAGTAGGGATGGTGATGACAGTGATACACTTGTGCTTAATCTGGAAGACGACATCAGAGCAATCTTATAAATTAATTAAGGACTTGAACTGACATTTGGATCCTCCAGACTTGAGTTAGATTTTTATATATGAAAGCTTTTCTATATGTGAAAAACTTCACACCCATATAATGCCATTCTGGGACCAGCTGTCAGACAGGGACAGACTTCTGTTAGATTTGAGCCCAATTGTGTAGCTCCACTGTCAAGTCAAGATCAGTGAGCTGACATTTTCATAAAGAAACATCTACTCAGAATGGCAAAGAATGTCAATCCAAGCACAGTGGTCAGTGTCTGTGATCACAAGGCAAGAGGAAGGCCATTCTAAGTCTGAGGCCAGCCTGGGCTACACATGAGACAGGATCATTACAAGCCTGAGGTCAGCCTGGGCTACCTAGCAACTCTCTCTCTCTTGAAACCAAAATATAAAAGAACTCTTCATATTGCAGAATTTTCCAAGCAGAGAACATGCTCCATGACCAGTGAGCATTCTCCCAGCAGTTCTTACCTGGCCGCATTAGCCTCAGCCAGGAAATTGGAATGATGGTTCCCCGCCAGGCAATTTAACAGGATGACTTGGAGCAGCTTTATAAAAATATATTTTATATATTCCATGTGAAGCCATTGCTAGACAACACAAGAATGGGATTAGTGGTTAGAATAAATGTTTTTTTTTAGCTATGTCAGAATGAATGAAACCACCAAAGGACTGGTTCTCCCTGCTGCTCATTCATTAAGACTTTGCGTCAGAACACACTTTCACGTGCTTGTTTGTTTTTCTGGTTTTTCTCTGCTCACTGCCTCAGTCCTCTGTTTACTGCCTTTCTACACTCATTTTCTCTCCAACTTTTCCTACAGAAGTGAAGTCCTGATAAGGATAGGCCCCTGCTCCAACTCCTCACTAGATAAAGTGTATATCTCATGAGCACCTGTCACTCAGTACACTGTCGTTAAGTGCCCACTCTGGGATGGTACATTTCAGCCTCATAGTTATCTTCGCTGGCAGTGCACTGAAGACTTCTAGGCAACTAAATGAACCAATAGATCTTCCCTAATGTCTGAAGTCACATCCAGGGAGTAATTTAGGAAACAGATTTCCTGGAAAACGTCTCCAGGATTTATATTATTATAGGAAGATATATTATTATAGGAAGAGGAATACCACTTAACCTTTATTATAACTGAAAACTAGTTTTACATATTTTATAAACAAAACTCTCAAATAACTAACGTGTTCATGTAACTCACTCAGCTCAGACAAACCTGTGGTTTTTTATATCACGATCCTCAGATCCACTGTAAGGGAAGACATTAATTGCCTGGATTTTAGAAGCTTGTGACATTTCCCAGGGCAGAGGGGCTATGTTCCATCTAAAGGGATTTTAAAAATTAAAAACAGGATAGCCAAAATGGAATTCATAAAATTGTCAACAAAATGTCTTCCACACAAATACTTTGCAATAATATGTTCCACTTTGAAATTTGCAAACTACTCGTTGACATGGCCCTAGATTATATAGTAAAATATTAGCTTGAAGAAAATAAATTCTGGATATCTGGGATGATTTATACGCTGACTTCCACTCCTTACTATGTGAACCATGGTACATAATTCATCATCGTGAAGTCAGGATCCCTTCATATACAAACGTTAGTCATGAGTATCTTCCCAGCACCCTTGCGACATTAGCCATCTCTGAAGAATAGGAGAGAGTCTTGGCCAACAAAGCAATTCTCCTTCTGGTCTAACAGTGAATTTATTTTCCCATCACTGTGTCTCATGCTTGCACTGTGTTTCTCTGTCTCTCCTTCTCTCTTCGTGGCTGTGTTCCCTCAGCAAGAGCCGTACGGCAATCGAAGTGCCTTTGTCTGAGCATGCACTTCATTTCTGACTTCAGTAAGGTCTATAATAGTGAGACTTCTGTGACTATAAAATATACCTGAGTTAACATAATAAGAAAATATTTGTTTTGGCTCAGAGTTCGGTTTTCAGGCCATATATGGTGGCCCTGGATGTTTTCCATGACTTTGTTTGGTTTGTTGGAGGTAACATGCCATGGAGAGACCTGCTTATCTCACAGCAGGGTACAGAGAAAACAGAAGTACCAGCATGGCCCCTGTTACCCACCTTCTTCTCAACAGCCCCACTTCTAAATGCTCTACTACTCCCTGGGAACCCTATGGCTTTGAACCAAGCTTTTAGCACTTGGGCCTTTGGGAGACACATACAAATCAGAGTAATGCAATGTATCAATTAATTTTCCATGGATTGCGCCCTTGGCATTGCATCAGAAAGCTACTGCCAAACTTAAGCTCATATATATTTCCTTCTATGTTATCTTGTTTTGTAAATTTGAGCTCTGTATTTAGCACATTGATCTATTTTGAGTTATGTCTGCAGAGAGCACTGCAGTTTATCTCAGAATTCTCTTTAATTTTTATATATTTATGTCAAGTTGTTCCAGCATCATTTGCTGAAAAAAACCTACCTTTTGTATATTTAAATCATGATGGTGTGACTTATATTCATATATCCATCTTCAACAAAACAGGAAACTTAGGAATTGATGAATAGAGCTGATAGAATTATATGATCATATGTACTGTTCCAATATTTCACAATAAACCTTGTATATGTTGAATATAAAAATAAGCTTCATAGAGAAACATATTATTCCAGAATCATGTTTATATCATTACATTTCTATTTTTAAGCTAAAAACAATAAAAGCAATTCTTACAAAAATGCTACTGTTAGTTACAATCCTTTCTTGGTTGCCTTTTGCCTAGTTGTTCTTTTCTTCATTCCGCTCTGATTCCTTATAGGATGCTGAGGTGCCCAGAGCTGTAGCACAGCAGGGTCAGGGCAAGCATATCACAAGGAAAGCACTTAGGATCCAAGTGAGATGCTAGGATGGACTTGTTTTCCTATTGCTCATCGATGTCCTTGGAAAGCTGACTGTGGGTGGGTGAAGCTCTTGACCTGAAGTAATTCTGATCACTGTCAGGCTTTGTGCCTTCTGGGAGTCGGCCAGGATTTGGGGTAAATTACAACTCATGGGACATGTGGGAAGGGGCTGATGCCACAGCTTTCAAACCATCTCCTGTTAGAGACTAGTGCTCTAGAGGAGGATTCCCACCATTTAGTTAATTTCAGAAAATTATTCACGAAACTGTTCTATAGCCTGGGCCTTACCATAAGGCACTGTTCCAAGATGAGACTTTACACTAAGGAGACATTGTTGGGAGTAAAATAAGATTTAGCAGGATAAGCCAAGCAGAAACAAAGGAAAGCAGCCATCTACATCAAGTGAGGAAGATGAGCCAAGCCCGAGATGTCAGAGGGCAAGCTTTGGTAAATCAGCACTGGAAGAAAAATCTGAAAGAGGAAGAGTTCAGATAACTGCAGAAACTCTCAAGGACGCTAAACTTACATAAAAGTAAATAACACATATAAACTGAACTCCAGCCAGACCTGGGGTTTCTGTAAAATCAAGGAGAAGACACTAAGTATTCATCTGTAACTTAGACTCGGTCGGAAGCCGGAGAACTGGAGACAAGATGTTATCTTTGCCTACAGATGTGCTAGCATAAACTAGCTGTTTAACATGGGATCCTACTTTTTAAAACTATGAAAAGAGAAAATCAAAATTACACAATTTTTGTTTTTCAAGAAATGAAACCAACCTGCTACACGCAAGCTTTCAGTGAAGAGTTAGTTAACCCTGAAATACCACTATGATTGCTTCATAGGTTTTACTTTGGAAATTTAAAAAAAAAAATTATTTATTTATTTTTTTGCTACTACTTTCTAGCAAATTTCAAATGAAGTCAGGAGAAGATTGCTGCCAAACTGTGACCTTAACATGAAGGGAATTTGTCCAATAGTGTCTGTGACTACACGCTCTGCCCTTCTCTTTCTCCTTTTCCTTTGCTGTTTCTCATGAGGAAGATTGCATTTAGAATGCAACACTTCAGAATGGGTGTGACTGAGTTGCAACAAGGGCATCATTTTTAAGCATTTTAGTCATCATGTTTTGGGGGTGAGAGAACTAGAAGGCCTTGTGGGGGCAGGAAGGTGAGGTACAAACAGTCACAGGGAGAAGGGAACATGACCTCGTTTTCCCAGGTGGCTGGCCTGCTTCTCTGTTCTGGCCCCATTTTTCCTAACAGAAGAAAGCTTGGCAGCATGGCTTAAGAATGCCCCTGATTCTCTACTCTTCAGGCTCAAACTCCCACCTGACTCCATGCAATGGTCAGGTCAGCCATGGTGCTACCCAAACATTGAAACTGGCCCTACTCTTTTTAAAAATTGTTTTAAAATATTTTTGAGATTTATAATATAATTGCATTATTTTCCTCATCCTTTTACTTCCTCCATCCTTTTCCCCTCCTATGTACCCCTCCACCTTGTCCTCTTTCAAATTTACAATGTATTTTTCTTTAATTGATGTTGCAAACACACATATGTGTTTACTGTGTGTGTCTGTGTATATGTATGAATATGTGTGTGTTCATAAAGGCATAAATACAAACTGCTCAGTCCATATGTTACTAGCATGTAAACTGTAGCTCAATTTTTAATAAATACATGCCAAATTTTCTTTTTCCAATTCCAGAGTTACCAGACCTATTAACTAGTCTTTGTCTTCCATTCTCAGAACAAATCTCTCAGCTTCTTTCCCAAACTAGGCCATTTGGGTCTCTGTGTTACTTGTGAGCACTGACTTGAAACTGTCTCCATCCCCTAGGACAGAAGTCTCAGGCTTCTCCTATCAGTCTAAACAACCCCAGCTAGGTTCTTATCCATTTACCTCTACTCTTAAGAAAAATAAAATCCATGTTTTTGTTGGGGGTGGTGGGGTGAAACTTGTGTTTCCTGTGTGCTTGGCAAGTGCTCTACTCCCAAGATACATAGTGGCCTGGCAGTCTGACTATAGTTTGTTCCTTGATTCTAGGGCCACACTCCAATGATGTGGGAAGTCCCTCTGCATATATGCTGCTTTTATTGGTTAATGAATAAATCTATTTTGGTCAGTGTCTTAGCAGAATAGAGCTAGGTGGGAAAATTCAACTGAATGCTGGGAGGAAGAAGGAGGTGTCAGTGAGAAACCATGTAGCCATCCACAGGAGACACACACCTCCGCCAGAGCCCACTGAAACTTTGCCAGTAAGCCACAATCTCGTGGTGATGCAAAGATTAATGAATTTGGGTCAATTTAAGTTATAAGAGCTAGCTAGCAATACACTTAAGCTATTGGCCAAGCAGTGTTTAAAATAATATAGTTTCTGTGTGATTTTTTGGGGGGGGTCTGAGCAGCCTGGAATGAATGAGGAGCCTCTGACAACAGATTGGCACCCAACGTGTGCCAGCTAAATCCACATAAAACCTGAGAGAGCTTGGAAAGGAATTCTAGATACTAAAAAACAAAGTTTAGTCACATTTTTTTCCAGATGGGCTCTGCCTGCTGGTGGCATGCTGCAGCTCCATTAAAAGAGGTCTCCCTGATTCAGCAGTAGCAAAAAACAAACAAACAAACACACAAATGGTTTCAAAACAGCAGCTTCCTGGTTCACCAGCACAAATGGCTCTGAATCTTTGGGGAGGTCCAGCCAAGGAACATTTAAATGGGGTTTGTAAGCAGAGAGTCTGGAATCCTTCCAGACTAATGCAGTTTAATGGATCAAGATCCCCTGAAAGGTCACCATGAACAACCCCCAAAATTACTTCACCTAAATGATTTTTTATAAATGTTTGTTTACATTTAAAGGGGGATATGCTATAAATATGAATACTTTACAGCTTGATTAATGGCAACATAGACCTGCTGTGTGCCTAAAAATGGGGCAGTGTGCATGGCTATCAGAGGCAGCGAACATGCCTCTGCCATTTTGGACTGGGTGGAGCAAGCAGGCAGGGCCATGTTGGCCCTAGCCACACCCACTTAGCATTTTGTTTTAAAAAGTACTCTGGTCAGAAAATAGTTACAGATACACAATAAAAACAGATTCAGATTTTAAAAAAACCTCTAAATGGGCCACAGTGTTGGATAAATGTATGCAGTTGGGAGACAGAAGAAAGAGTATAGAGAGTTATAAAGAGAAGTAAATCATTTTTAAAAAAATAAAACAAAGTCTTTAAAGAGACAGAGTACAGACAGTCATAGATTAAAAGGAGTAAAGAAAAATAAGCCACGTAAAGATGGACTATACACAGAGAGTCTGGATTAGGTATACTATTGTGTTTTCTTTAAATGTTTTGTCTGTGAAGAAGCTAAGTACAGAGAGACATTTCATTGTATAGACTGCTAAGCTAAACCAGCATATATATTGTAAAGGTATCATGACTTCAGAATTTGGGTCTAAGAATTTGTTATTTTAGAAAAGAGATTTTTCTTGTGTTTCCACAGATGGTGAGAACCTGTGGAATCCTTCCAGACTAGTGCAGTTTAATGGACCAAGATCCCCTGAAAGGTCACCATGAATACCCCCCAAAATTACTTCACCTTATAAACATCAGGAAGTAGTCTAGACAACAATGTCCAAATTTCCTAAATGATTTTTTATAAATGTTTATTTACATTTAAAGGGGGATATGCTATAAATATGGATACTTTGAATTGGTATGGCTCTTGGTCTATTGATACAAATTTAAGGTCAATTTTGTTATACTGTGTGTATGTATTTCTGCTCTTGATTAAGGTATTGTGTTTTTGCAGCTCATTTAAAAATGTAATGTATAATTAAGAAATACAGGTTAATAGATAGTCATCTATAATAGTCAAGCTTGTAGTCATGTTAGTTAAGTTTTCTAGATATATAAAGATATATTTCAATTAGATAGATATTCTTCAAATCTTTCAGAGACCTTCAGAATATGGCATTTAAAATTTTTTAATAACTTAAGACTTTTTATGGCATGAGACACATCTGCTCCTGACAGCATCAATTACTTCAAGAGGAAGATGGGCATCAGAGAGTTTTCTTATGGAGTTTGCTAGCCATTTGGGCAAGAAACTGGTCTTGCCTGGACTGCTTGAAGATATGCTGTATGAACTGGACATGCAGGACCTACAGGAAAATGACTGCTGAAGATGCCTAAAGAAGGTGAGACAGTCTTTTAGAATTCCTGTTTCATGAAAAAGTCTGCCCAACATTCTACAGGACACAGAAGAAAGGGACTGACAAACTGCCAATATAGGTGAAACACTCTTTGAAATTTCCTGCTTCATGGAAAAGTCTGCCAGGCATGCTAAAGATGGATACCCCAGCAATACAGAAAAACTTTAGGTGACTATCCAGGCAGCAAGATATCTCTGTCAATTCTAGAGTTTTGGAAGTTGCTTACAATGTACTTCCTGTTAACTTAGGTAATATTATATCTCTCTGGTGGTCTTCAATGGAGTTGAAGAATAGATAGTTATAGTTTTCCTTAGTTATAATACAAGATAAAGTAGATATAAATATTGTAACTTTGATTCTTGCTTGATACCTGTACTTTTGTATGTAATTTTACTATGTTAAAGTTAAAACCTTCATTTTTATTTTAAATGGAAAAGGGGAAATGGTGTGGAAAGTCATTCTGTATATGTGTTGCTTCTATTGGTTCATTAATAAATCTATTTTGGCCAGTTGCTTAGCAGAATAGAGCTAGGTGGGAAAATTCAACTGAATGGTGGGAGGAAGAAGGAGGAGTCAGTGAGAAACCATGTAGTCACCCGCAGGAGACACACACGTCCACCAGAGCCCACCAAAACTTTGCCAGTAGGCCACGCTCTCGTAGTGATGCACAGACTAATAGAGATGGGTTAATTTAAGATAAAAGAGCTAGCTAGCAATATACTTAAGCTATTGACCAACCAATGTTTAAAATAATATAGTTTCTGTGTGATTATTTTGGGTCTGAGTGGCCTGTAACGAACAAGCAGCTTCCAGCCATAATCCAGTTACCAGTAGACTCTGAAAACAGCATGCCTGAGGTGCAGAGATTTTAGAAGCCATGTTAACATGCCTTGTTGGATGTGTCTACCATGAAGACTATCTTGGTTTGTCCCACAACAATTTCTCTTAGGGAGGAGGACAGGTTCAATTGTTCAGCCTTCAGTGGTCTTCCTTAAGCTGACCTGGTGGGTGTGAACAAGTCAGATCAGCTCAGGAAGTATCCTTTACTTCCTTCTTTCTTGTCATTCACATCACCCTGTGAATAAGTTCTTCCTGTCTATAAATGGAGCAAATGCTATCTCTACTCTCACAACAGCAGCCCTGACTCTCATCCTGATGACTCTGTCTTCCTGCTTTCACTTCTGAACCCAACCAACAACCTTCACAAGGAGCTAGAGGGACAAAAGTACCATTTTATTTATTTATTTATTTTTTGCTCAAGGCCTTGATCCATTTGAAATAAAATATAAAATTGCTGGGATGAGAGGCTGTCTGTGATCAGAGATTTTGTCTGCCTGGGTAGACTTCTACAATAGTCTACATTGAATTCATTCACATCACCTCATCCCCTGAACTCAGCATCCCCTCAAAACCCAAGTTCCTTCTGCTTCAAGGCTTTAACATATTTTCACAGAGCAAAGGTATTTAAAATGTCTGCTGAATATTGTTAAAAATAGTTGAAAGGTTACTATGGCTGGTCTAATTTTGTGCTACATACACAGATTTGAAAGTTTTACTCCTGTTTCAAGACCAGAAAGATGGTAATTGGAGGAATGAATACTTATGATTTATAAGAATTTAGGTTTCTTCTGCTAAATCTCAAAAGGAAAGAACATTCTCTAAGAAACTCCTATTTAATTCCTAGTTTGGCACTAAAAGGTAAGGCTAATGCTTTAAAACAGGATGAAGTGACCGCTCAGCCATGCCTAGTAACAATGAATGCTAATGCTTTGTTTTTTAATTTTTTCAGAATATTTACTTCATTTAATTCCATATAGCATACCTCCACTTACTACATTAAATAAAGCATGTAACCAGCATAGTTTAAACAACCCCATCCCCACCCTTATCTCTATCTAGCTTAACCCTTAGAAAAGAGTTGTACTTATTTTTTATTTTTATTTTTTCATTGTTTTTATTGAGCTATATATTTTTCTCTGCTCCCCTTCCTTCCCCTCTCCTCTCCTCCTACCCTCTCTCATGATCCTCACACTCCAAATTACTCAGGAGATCTTGTCTTTTTCTACTTCCCATGTAGATTAGATCCATGAATGTCTTTCTTAGGGTCTTCTTTGTTGTCTAGGTTCTCTGGGATTGTGAATTGTAGGCTGGGTTTTCTTTGCTTTTTGTCTAAAAGTCACTTATGAGTGAGTGCATATCATATTTTTCTTTCTGGGTCAGGATTACATCACTCAATATGAAGTTTTTTTTCAATATGAAGTTTTCTAGATCCATCCATTTGCTGCAAATTTCAATGCATCATTATTTTTTTTCTGGTGTGTAGTACTCCATTGTGTAGATATACCACATCTTCTTTATTAATTCTTGGGTTGAAGGGCATTTAGCTGTGACAAATAATGCTGCTATGAACATAGTTGAGCAGCCATGTCCCATCAAGGCATCTTGAGGACTTATAAGTTTGGGAGCCCACTTGCATTCTTGCTTTCATCTCTACTCTCTCCCCCTTTGCTTTCCAGCTTCAGCTACACCAACTCCTTGCTATCTTTCCAACATGATGGCATGCTCCTATCTCAAATCTTTTAACTTTGGAAGTCTCCAGTATGAAGAAAGTCACCTTTCTATGAAATATTCATGCAATTCACTTTTTCATTTTATACAGGCTCTTTCACTCAAATGTCTGTTTTTGTCCCTTTCCCCCTAAAATGGGCCATAACACCCCCAAAAGCAACTCTCCTCTCCACACGGTGGAGAAAAGAAGTGAATCAAAGGCTAAATTAGAGCTAGTGAGGCTCATAGTCAATGAAGTTATTGACATGTATGCTTAAGGGTCTGAGTTCAGATCCCCCCAGCACCCATGTAAAAAGCCAGGTAAGGTGGCATACAGTTATAAGGCAGTGCTTGGGGGCAGTAGAGAGATTCAGATCCTGGAGTCTCTTTGGCTATTTAGTGTAGCTGAAACTCTGAGCTTGGGTTTCAGTAAGACTCTGTCTCAAAACAGAAAGTGAAGAGCAGTAGATAAAGAACATTGACTCATATTTGCACACACACACATACCTAACCATGCAAATACAAACACACACACACAATGAAAATTTAATTTAAAGTCTCTAACTGAAATTCTAGATTATGTCAGCATCTCGTTTTATAAAATAGGGTAAGTGTTCTAATGAGAAAGGCTTTAGGGATATAAATAAAGTGGTAAAGGAAGAGAAAATTTAGAACTTAAAAAGTGGGCTGGCCATCTCAATGCTGCTTTCCTTATCTATTAGGTACCAGTCTGTTTGGGGATTTAGCTGTTACTCATATCCTGATCATTTGGGAAGTTAATGTAAAAAAAAAACCTTAATTTTGATTGGCATCATGAATTTCACCATAGGGACATTAAAGTTTGGACTGCAGGGGCTGGTTCTGGTGCACAGTACAAACCAAAGATCTACAATATATCTCATTTAACAACTGTGAATACCACCTTCACAACTGAGTCACCATTGGGTTGAGTGCTTGCAAAATAATGAGAATGGATTCATACATGTGCTAGCAGTAAGTACAAGCAAGCTATGTTAGTGAGTTTCTTGTCACCATAACTGATACCAATTAACTTGTAAGGAAGAAAAGTTTATTTTGGCTCAAGATTCCAGAGTTTAGTCCATTATGGCTTAGCCCTGTTGTCTTATCAAATATCATGTTGGAACAATATTGTTCACTTTATATTATTCCAAAAGTAAAGAGAAAGAAAGAAACAAGAGAGGCCAAGGTCTCTGGTTCCTTTTTTCAGTTCCTGTCTCCTGTTTCTGTTTCCAGTTCTCCCCTCTGGTTCTCATCTCCTATTCCTGTCTCCTGTTCCCATCTCTGGTTCCCATCTCTGGCTTCTGTCTCCCTGGCTCTGTCACCATGACAGACTGTACCCTCAAGCTGTGAGCTGAAACAAATCTGTTTATTCTCACATTGCTTTTGTCAGGTACTCTTGCCACAGTGAGGAGATCAGTAATGAGTCAAATAGTGTTTGTACAAGGAACATTTTTAGGAAGAGTTGAATCTAAATAGTTAAAAAAAGGGGGGGGGACTAGATACACAGCACAAAACTTACAACACAAAACTTCTCTCTGCTTAATGGACATAGTTGAGCGGGAATGATAAGGAAGCTCACAGGAGCTGCCAAAGAAGTTGACGGTGTCCTCAGCCTGAAAAGGTCTGCATGTCCTAAACTGCTGAGACATTCCAACCGATGTGAGCTAGTTACATCTGAGTTATAGTCGCAGTTACATTCAAGCAGTAAACAGCTTCTGAGGAAGCGAGCAGAAGTGAAATTTGAGAAGTAAGTTACCAGCAAGGTGTGGGTGTGATGATGAGTCAGTCAAAGACAAGTGTGTGCTAATGAAGCACGTTGGCAAAACACAGTTGCAGTGAAACACTGAAAGCAGAGAGCAGCCCAGGCCATAACTCAGAAGCCACCCCTAGTGCTCCACTTCCTCAAGCAAGGCTCCACTTCGTAATGGGTCCTCAACCTTCCCAAATGTCGGTGAAAGCTGGGGACCAGCTGTTCACACACATGAGCCTATAGGGAACATTCCATGTTTAAATCAACACAGAGTGCATGGTTCTTTTCATTGCCCCCAGGAGAGAAAGGCAAGGCAAGCATGAAGGGTAGTGTGAATGACCATTCCCATTGCACCACAGTGCCATTCTTGGTGTATTGTCTTCAGACATCTGCTTTCCTCATTGCACAGTTCAGAGTGATGCTCAGACAGGCTACCTTCCAGGCACACAGCTCCTCGGTCATGGAGCTGGAGATCCTTGAGTGTTTGGGTCCTTGTTCACTGCACTATCACACACAGCACACTCATATCTAGAGAAATTGTTGAGGTTGGCAAAATAGGAAACCAGTCAAGGGAAAACCCGGAAGGACTTGGATCTGTGCACCTCTGGATCTTTTGAGAATCAGCCAATGCCTTTTATCCACCACATCCTGTCAAGATTACTCATGCATCTTAAAATGCCCTCAGAGTGCAAACCAGTTGGTAGGAGAACTAAGGTCTCTGCTCCTTTTCAGACTGAGGACCATCGATATACATGGTAATTTCCTTCCATGGATGCTTGGTCCTACCTCAGTACTAAGGCCAAGTACTGTGTTCTTTCTTTTAAATGAGCCACATAATTTCATTCTCTAAATTACAGGTTCTGTAATGAATGATAAAACTCAACAATATCACATGATACACACAGGAACTGCCACTGTTCCACATCAGGTGTGCACATCTGCCTTAATTTTTTTCTCCTAGAAATGAGGGCACATCGCACCTACTCATTCTCTTGCATTCTGATGTCAAGACAGACCTGACCTGTGAATTATTAGGAAAGCGTTATATAACACTTCAAGTGGCCAATGTGACAGTGTCTGAAACACTCCTGGCTTGTATGTATCTGTTTTACTTTGTGGAATGATTTCTATTTTGGTTGTTTTAAGATTTCTTTAGAATTAATTATCTTGAAAACAGTTTTTCTTAAATATCTTCAATTCAAGTGAAGAGCCTGGAATCAGGTCTGAAATGATGCCTCTTGTCTGAGGAAGGGGGACTTATGTCTGACTTGCTCTCAGTGACACTCAGATGTTTACCCTGTGATCTGTAGCGCTTACCCTTTAACTGTCTGATCAGTCACAGCATTCGATCAGAGTTGAAGCTCTCATTTCCTCGTCCTTGTATGCTATATTCAGGCTGTCAGGAAGTGCTGCTCAAACACTAGAGAGAGCTCTCTGATGACCAAAATAATCCTGCTACCTAAAATAACATCCTCTCTACCACCCCCTGCCATAATGCAGCAGCACTGAGGGCAGCTAAAGGGAGAGAGAGTGGGATGGGGCCAAGCTCTTATAGGAAAGAAGTATAAAAGAAGGCTTTGAATATGCTTATTTATGGCTAACCTTACCTGACAGTCTCGGATTGGACATGTCATTTGGATAATGTAATAACTAGTTACCAGCCCACTCCAAATACCAGTTCTTGGGAAGGCGTAGTTTTGGTATTATTTCTTTCTCATGTCCTTCAGTGTGTGCATAAGCTTTTAAAATGAAAGTTACACTTGGTGGTTCACTGCTAAACTTCTCTATGTTCACATCATCTCTGGTTCTTCCCGGAAGCCCCTGGATACCACTTCTCAGTACCCGGCAGGTGCAGGGTGCTGATGGCTATGACATTCAGAGGCTAATTAGCATGGGAGAACAGCGGCAACCCTGCCTTTTGTACGTAGTCCCTGTGCAGAATTTGCTCCAGAAATTTATCCATAGCAATGTAACAGGCTGTTCTTTTTTATCCTGAGAGGTGAAAACAAAATAGGAACTAAAAATGGAGTGTGCGGAGCCATCTGGATCTGATGCGGTGCCGACAAGAAGGGCTGGCAACTTTCCTAATCCTTGTCGTGCAGGGGGAGGCACCAAGGGCTCAGTAAGCACACTCGATGCAAGTGGATGGACACACAGACAAAAGGCCGTGCTCTAATTTCTTTCTCAAAGAGCCTTCACCTAAAAATGCTCAGAACGTCCCTTTAAGTGAGTCTGCATCATCCTGTACGGCAAGTCACAGTAGAACTCCATGTGTGTCTAACAGGAGCTTGGAAGAATTCCTTATAGACGTTTACATGCAAAACTTTCTGCTATGAAAAACAACAGCTCCTAGGACAGGCAAAAGCCCACTAATCTGCTTAGACTTCTGTAGTCAACTTGATGCTGCGGGGGCAAACCAGACTTTGAAAGTACATAATGTAGGTTTAAGTCTTAGATTGACCACTTCTGGATGTGTGCCCTTGACCAAGTCTTTATTCCATTTGAGCCTCAGGTAACTTATCTGCAAAATGGGTATAACGCTATTAATGCTCAACTTACTTAACCAACAAAATCTGTATTGTGAAGTGTCCTGTTCTAACACCAGTAAGTTGATCTCTATTGCTTTAAATAGAAACATTTTACTTTTCTAATTGTAAGTTTAATTTTTTTTCAGAAAATTCATGAACATCTTAGGCAGTTTCTGTTGCCAAAGAATTGACTATTACTGCACTCTGATCATTTTCCTTTGAAGTATCTCTTGTGCATACAGTCTGCATTTACACTGATAGCATTCATACTATACAAGTTGTTTGTAAAGTTGAGGTTTATTTAATGTTATGTGAAAGAATGTAAGCTATTATTATTTTCACTGCAGAAAAGGAAGGAACTGACTTAAAATTGAAGACACCATGAATACAAGCAGCATATGGCGTTTCCTCACTGTGTCAAAGTGAATTATTCATAGCGTTTGTCAGAAATATCCAGCGCTACTGAGTTATTCTGGAACAGAGAGTACAAATTCTGAGGCAGTGATTGCTCCCTGTTCAATTCAACTTGTTTTCTTTTCTTTCTGGGCACAAGGCAGAGCTCTCTTTCCTGGAGCCCGTTGAGTATGAGAAGAAGGGAACCGTGTTCAATCCCCTCTCAGGTGGTTGGTGAGAAGGATGCCCTTGCGTGGAATCCCTCATCTGTCCATGAATGGAAGGCGCCTCCGAGCCCGGGTCCACCGTGAGGCAGACCTGCTGCCAAGCACATGCTGCTCTCAAAGGGAAGAAGAAATGTGTTTTTACTAGGCGACTGAATTTCAGAAGTTTATATTATAGTAACAAGTTGTGCCTGGCTTGACTAACGGAACTTTCAGCACACTTCCAAGTAGCAAGTATTAATGGGAGATGGTGCCAGGACCTCAGCAGATGCCCAAATCTGTAAATGCTCTAACTCCTCATATATAATGTCCTAGTATTTGCATAGAAACTAGAATTGCACACCCTGCTTCTATACATTATATCATCTGTAGATGATGTGCAATACCAAATATAGTGTAGAACCTGTGGATAGGTCCTGTGCTGAACTGCTTAGAGAATAATGGGACAAAGGAAAGGTCATACATATTCAGTACAAACACAATTCCCTCAAATGATCTTGTTGTGCAGTTAATCAAACCCATAGGTGTAAAACCCTTGGGTGTGGAGGACTGGCTGCATAGACTGAAACTTGGAATCAATCCAGAACTTTCTTGACTTATGAAAAAAACTGAAAATCACCGAGCATTTTAATTTCAGCAGTAAAGAAAATGAATCTTAATCTACGGCACAAACAAATTTCCCTCTACTCCCTTATTAAAAATTCCTAAATTGCTATTTCCAGAGATGGGGGTCTGTATCTAAAATTGAGACTGAAAAATTAAAATATCTCTGAGAGGCAATGCATTTATTTTACCCTAAGGTGTGAACAATGGATATAGTTCTTACAGTTAAAATTCAGGGAAAAATGAAAAGAAGCTAAGAAACAAAAAGACTCTAAGAGGGAAAAAAGGCCTAATGAAGAGAAAGAAAGGCAGCCAAATGGATGGCTCAGAGTTCAAATGTTTCAAAGTATGTCTGGGAACAATCAGATGAAATATGTCAACTGTGGGCACAATTACTAGTGTGATAAAGATCATGAGCAGAAAGAGTTAATGTCAGAAGATATGGAGTCTGAGGCTTCATCTCACTTGCACCTAACAAGTTGGCTTGTCAGGCATCTTGTAGGAGGCTGTAGAAGGCACGACATTGTCAGGTCAGAGACAAAGCACTGTTCTCAAGGCACAGAAAACCATGAACTTCATTCCTCTGTGCCAGGCACCGAGGAGGACAATGCATAGGAGAGCTAGTAGATGCTGTGCGGTGAATTTCACATCTCGGCTCAGGAACCTTGAACTTATGAAACCTTAGCATCTTGTAACAAGCTGTAACCAAACACAATAGACATTCATCCTGAAGAGAGACGCCATTCTCCATTACACAGAACAGCAAGTGCATCGGCTATCAGTTCCAAAAAGGGCCAGCTTCTCTGTTTTTCAGTCTTGCTTTTTAGACACTCATTCTTGGAAAGATAGCACAAATGCCAGTTTGCACAGGACATGCAGAAACGTAAGGGCTTCCTGGAGCATTGTCTCCATTGCCACCAACATGTAGGGGCTGAGCATTTCAAATGCAGAAGTAGTAAAGGACGCCAGTGGAAGGAAGCTGTTGGTGCAGCCTCGAAGACATACTTAGAAATGAGCCATTGGAAAAGCATATTATTAAGATCCATGTTTTAAAATTAGATAGACTCGAAATTAAGTCAGGTTTCTATCAGTTACTACCTATTTGACTTTGGGAAAGTGGTTTGATCTCAGTCAATTTCAGGTCTTTCATTTTTAAAATAGAAATAACACAAGTTCCATTTATTACAAGAATCATAACTGATGACATGTAAATAAAGCACAGCAGTACATAGCACACACTAATGTCTCAGGACGCATTACATATTATTATTTCACTCAGTGAACACACATATTTCATAATATACATAGTTCATTCCCTTATATTATTATAAACACTCCCACCATACTCACATCCATATTTAATTGATCAGTTTACTAGTTATATTATTTCTCAATTATTTAAATCTGTCATTTTACCTAAAAAATGTGTGTGTGTGCGTGTGTGTGTGTGTGTGTGTGCAGTTTCAATCAGTTTCTCCCCCTCCTGCTTGAAGGGGTCCTCACAGACTGCTCAGGGAAAGAAAGCCCATTGTTTGTACCTGAAAATATCTCACTGTCAGAAGAATAAATACTTCCATTTCTTTCTGCATGCCCAGTGCCTAAGATGGCTGCCTTTGACAGCTTCATCGAGTTTACCATGGAAGACTCAGTCCCACAGAGGCAATCCAAAGGAAGGGATCTCGACCAGAAAATGCTCATACTACTCAAATAGGATGGGCTCAGAGATCTGAATCCAGTGAAATGTGATGAAAAGCTCTGCAAGGATTTATTTGAACCCCTCTTTTTTTCCATGTGGCAGCTTTAATGCTGTTCTACGCATCCTTTTGGGGAGATCACGAGATGTTTTCTGCTTGCACATACATATCCATACAGGGCACATTCAAGGCCATGGGCAGTTTAGAACTCTTTTCCACACTCTTTGATGCCCATAATTACTAGCCACTTTGACACACTAGGCTTTCTGCTGCCCACAGACATCAGCATATATGTTTGCTCCCCATGGAAATTTTGGCTCATCATTTGTCATCAGAGTGTGACCCACTCCCTGGTCACAGTTTAAGTGCCACATTCTCCAGCAGCCCTTTGCAAGTATTTTGAGGTAGTTTGCATGCTGTGCAAAAGCTACACTGGAGTATGTGTCTGTGTGCTCCTTCCCTTATTGAACTCTGTGAGGGTAAGGGCAGTACCACATGGCTCACCCCTCATCTGAGGACGCGATTCAGAGATACGATGTGTTTGAGGAATATGTTAGCTTTCCAAGATTGCAACAAATACCTGAGATAATTCAGCTTCTGAAGGGGAAGGAACTGATTTACAGACTTCTGTCTATGCTCCAGTGCCCTGTGATAAACAGCCCATTGTGGTAGGGCACAAGTGACCTGGCAAAGCCATCCACCTTATGACTGGAAAGCAAAGAGTGAGGGACTGGGGTCCTACAACCCCATTGAGGGAATGCCTCAATGACCTTAAACCTCCTACTAAGTGCCACCTCTTAGAGATTCCGTCACCTCCTAGTGATGCCAGTTTAGGGGTCATGCATTTAGACACATGAGAATTGAGAGAATATTTAATATTTTCAACCATAGCTGGCAGTGTACTGTATAGATTTGCTTTGAGTGTGAAGTTGAATAAATTGTTTTAATTTGTACAAGAAGAGCAACTCATGATCGTTGATTAAACATCATCTTTACGCCTCAGTTAAATTTGGGGTGCACTTTGTGAGACAAGGTCTAGCGGTGTAGCTCAGGTTGTTGTGGAGTTCACTGTGGAGCCCAGAGTGGCCTAGACTAGTGGCTATCCCTCCTACCTCCGCCTTCTGAGTCCTGGGGTTATAGGAATGAGCCACTATGTCCAACCCTCAGTTCAGTTTTGCAAATTAAGGGTAATCATCATACTCATTATGAATATTCAGTGGGAAAACACATTTAAAGGCTCTTAGCACAGAGTACCTGGCATATAACAAATGCTCAGTAAATGTTAACTATTAATCAGAAGCCAATTAAAGTCCCTGCTGGCCGCAATGCAAAGCGCTGCTCAGCTTCTCTATAGGAGCATGTGTCGCCTGACTACTGGCATTCTGGGCTTACATGGTGCTAATGTCCATGCTCTTGCTCCCCAAGGGCTGTCCACAGCCTGGGAATGGGCAGGGGCCATCAGTGCAGGGCAACTGTTACAGAGAAAACTGCCCTCAGGTCTGCGTTTTGGCCAAAATGAAGGTTTCTTGAGACTGTTCTATAATCTGGTTCTTGGTCTACTTTTCCCTCTTGTCCTTATCCCTTTCTGTAGAACAAAGCTAAACTTTTGCCTACTCATTCCTGTCATTTCTATAATCCTTCGCTGGATTCCACCAGCAAACACAGGCCTGATGCCATCCTAAACTTCTGCTTTTCAGAAAACTAAAATTAATACAGGAAGACTGGAATGAGCAGAAGTGGTCTGGGGGCTGCTTACTTGCTACTCAGAAGACAAGGGGGACTTGTCCTAAGTTAATGTGCACACCCTGGTGCCGGTGCACAGTATAGTCTAACTGCCAAACATCTCTGTAGTGTCTTAGCTTCGAAAAGCATCTTGGTGGACGAAACATCCTTGGAGGGCAGTGGTCCAGGAACCTGGAAGGTACGGGGAGTAGTCACTACAAAGAGGGTTGAGTCATCTCACTATTTCTAGGATATATTGAGGAGTATAACCTATACAGGAGAACAGCGAGGAAGAGGGCGCCATAAATAAATAAATGAGGGAGAGCCAGAAGAATTTCCTGGTTTGTTTCAAAAATTTAGCAGAAGCTAGACTCATGACAGCTAGAGACACATGGCACAGAGAAATTCAGATGTCCATTCAAGGTGGGATGTTCTATCAAGCCTAGAGTTTGGGCTGATAAAAGCTGGCACGATGAAGCACGGGACAGATTCTAAGAACAGATGTTCTTGTGTGGTTAATCTCTGTGAATTTTAACTATAGCGGCTTGATTGACAAGTCAGTCTGTCATCTATGTGACATATGTGACAGATATTGTAAAGTCCCTACCTGCCAATATCTTGCCTCCCCTTAGTACTAGGCTGTCACTAGAATGAAACATTAGCGCATCTCAGGATATCCCTGACCTTACAATGCAGAAGAATGACGGAATCTTGATACTGCAGGATTAATCCAAGCTGCTTTTGAAAATGGACCTTGAGGCTGAATAAGACAAAGGACAGTGAAAAGTCATAAATGCCACTACAGAGTGAGGGGGGTGGTGAAGAGAGAGGCTGGGTTCAGTTCTACAGCTGAGCTCACTGGGTTGAAGATGATGACGATCATGTGGTGGTACTTGCCCACCAGAAGGCTGGAACTCAATTACAACTAAAACATCCGTTAGGGCAGTCAATATCAATGGACACATGGAGGTGCAGAGGTTAATGCAGTACAACTCTAGAGCCAAAACACACGTGCACCCAGTAAGGATGCTGGATGTTTCTATAGTTATAAAAAGGCAGAAGCAAAGACCCAGAGACATTGGGACTGTGGACATGAATCATTTGTTTTTCTTACTGCTATGGCAGAACACAAATGGAATCAGCTTAATGGAGGAAGGGTTTCTTTTGGCTCGCTCTTCAGAGCATATCACTTCATCAGGAAAAGAAAGCACAGCAGCTAGAGTAGCCATGTCCTTGGCAGCTGTAACCTGCAGTAAGGCAGATCACACCCTTATGGATTAAAAAGCAGAGAATGGGAATGGGCTATAACCCTCAAAGACCTGCCCTTGCACCATAGAGCTGCTGGCTAATGCCATGTCCCAAATGTTCTGTAATTCTCAAAATGACATCACCAGCTCAGAGCCAAGTGCTCTGACTCTAGACTCAGGGAGGACATTTCAGACTCAAACTATAATGGAGCAGGTTCTCTACTATAATCTACAGACTATAGATTATACTCTATAATCTACATTTACAAGTGTTCATAGTACTTTGTTCAGTTCTAATATCCAGTGGCCAGAAGGGATTTAGAAACTGTGGGAAGAAAATTCTTGAATAATTCTCCTGTGCTTTCTTTCCAAAGGAAAATTAACACCACTTCTTTGATGACAATACTGGAGAAAAAAGAAAAGACTCACATATTATGAGAGCTACTAGACATGAGACCTAAATGGATATTGATTCCAGCATCTCAGAGAATCACCATATGTTATCCAAAACAGAATAACACTAAGTAACAAGTTGCTGGGCCAGCTGATAGTAGCTAAACTTTGGTACCGCCATTGTGGAATATAGCAGTAGCATCCACAGACAGAGATGGAGTCTACATATGGAATCCAAACTGTAACCTGATATTTACCTATGCTGATCTAAAGACTGTTGCCTGTGGAGAACTAGCTTCTCTAGAACAAAAACCGTGGATAGCCTAAATCTGGTTACCTTTCTTAAAAAGACAATTGGAACTAGGTGATAGGGTGACAATACTAGGCTTCTCCCATCACGGAGCACTTTCAGCTTTAAGCCTTCTAGGAATAGGTACATTTCTAGATATTTATCCTTCTGGTTTTCAGGGCCTCTCTCAGCATCGTGCTCTGGGTCTTATGGAATTCCTGATCCACAAGCGTGGACTATCACACACAACAGTGAAGATGCGGGAGTGGACACATGATGATAGGATTCATTATACACCAACCATCTCACTCAGAGTCGGCCATCCTCGTGGGACTGTAAAAAGACTTCCTAAAGGCACAGGGATGCACTGGCTCTCAGGCAAGTCTGTGAAGGAATGGTGTGCTGCCCCGCAGGATGCAGTGCGCGTGTTATAAAGACCTCTAGAAGCACTTTGGCCCAAACTGAGAGGCAATTCTAATCTGGAAATCCAGCAGCAGAAGATGAAATGGCTTCACTTTCTCTGACTCCCATGCCTCGTGTCCCACTGGGAGATTCTGTGTTTCCCATTCCTTCAGCATTGAACTCTAAATTGGACATCCTAGTTGGCAGATGTGGAGTATTCTTTCTAGAACTGTTTTCATTAAACTATAAGGCTGCCACCAGAGCACAGTGAAATCTCTTTCACTGTGACCCAGTAGGTAAGAGTTGACATTCCTGTTCCCACCAAGAGAAGTGATTAAGACCAACAACAGAAGTCATACAATGAAGGAGGAAGGAATGTCTGTAGTGGGGAATCACTTAAGTCCTTTTTGTCCCTTGCTGCTTCTACTACTGCTGCTAATGAAGGCATGTCCAGCCTCTGTCTGAAAAGGTCAAGAAACTTCTTATAAATGACAGTTTGGGACAGAAATTCCAAGGAGCCACTGAGAAGCACCAAAATAATAAGTATGGGTGAGATAATTTAGAATGGACAGCCAACAAGCCCATGGATAAGTATCATTGAAAACCCAACTGATTTGGAAGTCCTTCTGTATATGTGCTGCTTTTATTGGTTAATGAATAAAGAATCTGCATTGGCCTGTAATAGGGCAGAGTTGAGCTAGGCAGGGGTGGGGGTGGTGCTAAACTGAAGGCTGGGAGAAAGAAGGCGGAGTCAGTGCGATGCCATGTAGCCGCCAGGGAGGAAAGATGGGAGCTGTCAGCTGGAACCTTGCCGGTAGGCCACGAACCTCATGGTAAAATATAAAATAATGGAAATGGGTTCATTTAAGATGTAAGAGTTAGCCAGAAATATGCTTAAACTATTGACCAAGCAGTGATTTAAATAATATAGTTTCTGAGCGATTATTTTGTGGTCTGGGCAGCCGGGAACAAACAAATGGCCTCCCACAACACCCAACTACCTTGATAGGGTCTGGAGTTTGCTCCATTTATCTCCCACTTCTTTGCCATCAGGAAGAATAGCCCAGGCAGCAAGGACAGCAACTCCCTGGATTGGGAGGGGGGATCTGCCTCTTTAGGAGATAAGAGGAATGATTTCCTAGGCACCATGGGCAGCAACTCCAAGTCTGAATTTAAGAGCTCTCTGGCTCTCTAGGGGATACTGGTAGAAGCCATAACAATATGTTCTTTGATTCTCTTACTTTAGGGAACAGGGTTGATTGGCAGCATCAGCTACTTGCATTCTGGTAACAACCCACACACCTGCTGAGATGATCCTGTCCTTGCTGCCCCAGGCAGTGAATGACCCCACTGAAGATATTCTGCAGGTGCATGCACCCAGGACATGGTATAGTGATATTTCACTTATGTTTTAATAAATAAAACTTGCCTAAATATCAGAAGGGCAAAGCTAAACCACTAGAGGTCAGGCAGTGGTGGCACACGCTTTTAATCCCAGGATTTGGGAGTCATACACCTTTAAACCCAGCACTAGAGGGAATATAAAATGAGAGGAAAGAGAGGCTCAGTCTACTTAGTCTGTGGTCACCAGCCTTGGTAGAGGTAAGACTTCTCTAGTGGCTTGGCTGCTTTGTTTTTCTGGTTTTTGGTTTGAACCCAATATCTGTCTCTGGGTTCTTATATTTGTGCTACATCATGTGGCCCCTGTGGTGAGTGGCTGGCTTGGCGTCTCTCTATGATTGCAATGATAGCTTGCTGAGTTCCACACAGCTGTCCGATTTATCCTAACCCGCAGTCCTGGTTCTTCCTCTCTTGCCTCACGTGTAGGACACACATTGTTCTGAAGCCTCTCCCCACACATCTTTGCTTTCTCTCCTGCATCCTCCACATGCACTTCTCCAATGAACCCTTGAATTATATTAAGTCAGTGTTGGTATCTGAGTTCATCTGTGTATCACGAATTCATTACCTAATGCAAAGCAACTTCTGTCATTTCTAACAGGAAATCTTAATATGGAAAAGGTGAAACTTCCACCATTCCCTCCTTCTGAGTGAGTATGTAGAAAACAGGGTGACCCTGAGAAACCAGGATTAGACTTGAAAACAGTCACAGTTTCTCTAACTGGTGCCTTGTGTTTTCCTGCAAGCTGCAAACAGAATGCTTGAATATACTGTCCTGTCATTTGGGTGACTTACCGTTCTGTTCTTGTAAACATGAATATAGAATACAGACACTCTAGAGAATGCAGAATACACCTTTTCCTATGTCAAGTATCAACTCTAAACCAACTGTATTGTTATTGCTGGGGATGGGAACTGTCATGAACGTGAATCCTTGTGCCTTATTTAGTCCAGCAGCAGCAGAACCTGCATTTTTCAAGGCCCTTGAGAGATGTCTTGGATCAACGGACAGGGGTCTCTGGGAAGATGGCTTGGTTTTCTCTTTCTACAACTTGCTTGCTGACAAATGGCTTAGCATCTCTGCACTTTAACCTCCTCAGACGTTGTGAGGAAGCAACATGCCCATTCTCCTCTCAGCCCATCTTTTTCTCTTTTTCTGATTCTTTTTTATATTCCTTTCATCATGGTTTAGAGGGTTTCTGGTGTGTTAATGCTCTTTTCTGTTTTTACTAGAAACCTTTGTATAAAGCACTCTTACATTATAGGCATCTACACCCTGGACCATATGTTTGGGAAAGATGGGCACAAGAATCAGCTTGGCTCCTCTGGCCTCCGACCCCTGATCTCCAAGCTCATGCTCCCTAGCTACTCCGTGTCGTCACTGTGGCCACATCCCACAGACCCAGTAAGAGACTTTACCCCATCCTCAGCCCCTTAGCCCCCTGTGTATCCATACCAGCATGTCTCAGTGATTCCATATGGCTCACTTTAAAGAATGGTCAACATCCTTTGCCCAGAGAAATGCAGATTAAAACCTCAGAATAGCTATCATCAAAAACACCAATGACAACAAACACCGGGTACAGAATGTTTGGAAAGGGGAAGACTTCCATTGTACTATTGGGGGTGTAAGCTAATATAATCACCTTGGAAATCAGTCTAAAGATTTCTCAAAAACCCAGAAATAATAGTACTATATGACTAACCTATCTACTCCTGGGCATATAGCCAAGGACTCCATATAATACTGTAAAGACACCTGAATATCTACATAATTATTTACATATTTATTGCTATCTTATTTCTAGTAAGTAGGAAAGGGAAGCAGCCTAGATGTCCATCTAGATGAATAGTGAAGATATAAATATACACAGTGGAACTTAGTTTACCTATTAAGAAAAATGAAATTTGCAGATAAATGGATGGGTCTGGAAATAATGATACTGAATGAGGTAACCCAGACTCATCAGGACAGGTGCCACATGTTTGGTCCCATATGCACACCCTAGATTCAATGTTTTCATTTTTGCTTGTTTACCTTGAAATACCTGAGAAAGCCAGGAAAGTGGGGCCAGGGGCCAGGTCAGATTCCTTAAAGGAAGGGAATGGTAGAACACAGGTGTAAATGGATGGCGAAAGATAATACTGAACATAAAAGGGTTAATAAGGAGAAGGCTGAGGGCCTGGGTACAAGGGAGAGTCAACAAAACTGAAGGGCGTATGAAGAAGCCAGATGGAAACCTACTATATTGTAACTCAATTTAAAAATACAAATGAAATATTGAATAAATGTTCAATAAAAATGACATGGCTAGGTAATGGTGCTTTTGGAAGCAGTGGGTTACTAAATGAAGTGCCAGGTAAAGCATATCATTATCAGATTCTTGGTCAGAGAGGACGCAAAGGCTATCAAAATTAGATTAGCTTTTGTCTGTCCTCTTGGTTGCCCACCAGAACTAGAGACCATGACCCTAATATGAAAGACCCCATGTGCCACAGTTGCAAGATCAAAAGCTAGTTAGCTGAAACAAGGTTGGAACTTCTCCTAAGGGCAGGAAGATGCTTTGTTGGCTTCTAGGGGGAACATATTCCCGCTGAAACACAGAGAGAAAGGCTGCCAAAAGCCATCTTCTGGGTGCAGCACAACTGCTGCATTAAGGAAGTTACAGCAGCTGTAGCTACGTGGCCTAAGTCTGCATGTAATGAGCTGGACATCAATGCACATGACTGCCAATAATCACTCATATAGAGTGGATGGGTCATGACAGACCCTGGGAAATGGGGAGTGATGGCATTCGGTTGTTTATCACTGCTGAGCGCACCAGTTCCGGTGGCTAGATCTAAACCCATGGTCACACAAAGGGCCTTGGCTAAATCAGTGCATCACAAAACAAATGGACATGAAGGAGAATGATAATTTCAGGGAATGGAGAATTGGAGACGGGAGGAAGATAAAAGATGATGAGAGCAATCATATTCATTGTATAAACACCTAGAATAGTCAAAGAACAAAGTTAACTAACTAAAAATATTCAATAAGTTTGTTGAATGAATGTGAACGTTATTTGACTAAATATTTCTCACCGAGTGCCTCACCAGATTCCAGGCCACCATCTAAGTGAATAATCAATATGTGTGTGACTTGCTTGTGCAGACTCTAGTAGGCTGTGCTAGTGAAGTGTTAGAGTGCACGCAGCTGCTGAGACACAATTTCTCTTCCCGTACCCTCCACTGTGCCCTCCTCCTTACCTAACAAACAAAGTCTCACTCTAGCTGATCTCTGAAGACTCTTTCAGCCTGAAAACTGCCTAATAGGATCCCAATGCACAGACTCATCGGACCAGGCATGAATACATGATTTAATGTGCTCCCCTCATGGACTGTGTAAGCCGCACCTCCCTAAAGAGCAGAATTGACCTAAAAGGGCTCCCCAGTTCTTCTTGTTCGTCCTAATGAAACCCAACCACAGAAGGGTGAAGAAGCTCGGGACAGATGCCCTGAAGCAAGGCTTTTAAAATCTTTAATCTCAAGCCTCGTTGCAGCTCAATTATTCATTTCATCACAGACGTCTAACGTCTCTATCCATTTCCTAAAAATAAATATGCATGAAGTTTGGACCCCAAAATTAAACTCTGGGATTTTTGAGGTTGATTTTTAAATGAAGCCAGATGATAGCAAATTCAAGTACTGAATATAAATGTATGTGACTGTATAATTGATTCACTCAGCACTCCCCACACTGGAGAAAAGTTCAACCTTTCCACAACTGTCCTCTCCTACAAATTCTGTCTAATTTTCTGACCCTAAATCTTGATGGAGCTGGTAATCTAAATTCTGATTCATTGTTTTATCTTGAGTTGGTCCCATAATATTCCAAAAAAATAACCAACACTTTGGGGATTGTATTAAAAGCCCTTCCTCTTAAAAAATAACAATGAATGCCAACATTTATATACTCAGAAGGCAGATTCCAAACCTCAAAGTATTCATCCAGTTCCAGCAAAGTCTTAAGATTTATGATCACAATAACAACACGTCATATTGGAACATCAACTGCTAGCTTATTGTTTCCTGCCAGGGTGTTTATAGATTTACAAAATCCAGCAGGTTGGAGGGCAAAGGCTGAATGACTTTGGATAAAGCAAAGCAACTTTATCAATTGACTTTTAATGATCAGTTACTATGCATTTGAGATATCCAAAAGAAGATTTCCTTGTGGTAATTAGCATACCCACAGCTTCCTTCTGAAGGCAAGCAAGGGAGAATATCTTGTGCATAGTCCCATGGAGGGTCCAGGAAAAATAATGACAAGACTATAGGCATCTGACATCAGAGTCTATACCTGCAATAACTTGGGCGATGAATTTCTCCAGAGGTCGACGTGCTGGAGACTTGATCTCCAGGGTAGTACTCTTGGAAAGTGACGGGATCTTTGGAGGTTGGGCCTGGTAGGATGCCCTTAAGCTATTGGACATGGGCTCAACCAAGTTACCTTCATTTTTCTCTTTTTATTTCCTGTTGTGAAATCAAATGGCTTGGCTTTGACAGGAGCATCTGCAGCGAGATGCTGCCTCATCACAGGCTCAAGGAAGAGGAGTCAACCAGTCGTGGAGTGGAGTCTCTCAAATTGTGAGCTGAAATAAATCGTTCTCTCTTCATAGGCTAATTGTCTCAGGCATTTTGTTTCAGTGAGGCAAAGCACACTAATGCCACACCCTTAAAAGTGACACTTGTCCTAACCAAGCCTAAGTCTTACATGTCTTTTATTAGAATGGGTTAGACCAGATCCTTCTACATGATCTTCTACCTCTACCAATGAGTTAACCATGTATTGCTGCCTCTCACTCTGAATGTTACACTTTGACTTGATGGTCCTAGTGGTGGGGTGATTTTATTTTGTTTGGCTTGAAACAAGGTCTCACTTGTGCTAGCTGGCCTTGAATTCCAAGACTATCCTACTACAGCCTCCTCAGTAGCTATGACTAGGTTGCAATACACTGTCCAGCTTAGATTTGTATCAGTAATAATAATTTAGTTCCATTGATCTGAGGAGCTTTCCTGTCCTTGATAACTATGACCACATAACTTCAGTTTGAGTCTTGGGTTCATACCTCACCCACAGTTAAGTGTCATCCTTACCCTTCATCAATGAAACTTTTCTTTGCAACAGATGGAGACAATGGCAGAAAACAGCAACAAATCCATATGCAGAGTTGTGGAGCCCAGCTCCAGTGGGTATATCTACAAAACGCTCTCACCCCAAATCTCAGGGAACATTGTGGGAAAGGGGGCTCAGAGATTGTGAGAGCTAATCGCGGACTTTGCTGTGAGGTTGCATCTCCTAGTAAATATTAGAAGCTACAGCCTTATCATCTCACAGACGTGACTGCCTGAAGATGAGTTAAACAAGGATGACACCAATAAGCATGTCAAACTGAGTGGAGAAAAGACCATAAGGGTTCATTCCCCTCTTTAGACTCAATTGTTCTCATCTACCTGACTTCCAAGCCTAATCTGATCTTACTGCTGAACTTCAGCTCCGAATCTTTACCCATTTCTCAGACCAGTCATCCTTCAGAGGTATCTCCCACACGGTGGACACGATAATGAAACTCTCTCAATCCCTAAATATCTCCCTGGAGTGGTACCCACATTGGCTTTATCTATAACCTCTATAGAGCTGCCCAGCAACCTTTGCCTCCTCATTTGTTTTGAACCTCGTAGATGTTATTGATAAACAAGTCCAAATGATTCTTTTCTTAAAGGTTTATTTATTTTCTATGTGCATGGGTGTTTTGTCTGCAGTTATGTGTGTGCAAGGGTGCCAGGTCCCCTGGAACTAGAGTTACAGACATGTGTGAGCTGCTGTGTGGGTGTTGGGAATTGAACCTGGGTCCTCTGGAAGAGCAATCAGTAGTCTGCTGTGAGCCATTTTTTCATTGCCCCCAAGTCCAAACAATTCAATTTTAAGTCTGTCCAAATGATTCCCAGCAGTCTTCTGCTAAGGCAAATTTAAAGTTTTCTAGTTTTCTTAAGTTGTAATAGAGCTTAACAGCATTTTACTTATAAGCCCAGGTACAGTAGATTGTGTTATGGTTTGAACTAGCACATTCACTCATAAGGTTCTGTCTTTGATGATGTCCCATGAAGTTATCTATAAAGCAGTCACGGTGTTTTAAGACCAGGCACAGGCAAACCTATCAACCTATTTCTCTGCCCCTACCATTCCCACTTGCTATATTGTTCCAGAAAGTACCTTTGGAAAATAGAAGTATAATAGATTTCTTTTTTTGGCAGCAGGAATGAAAGCAGAGACCACAGAGGAATGCCATGTCCTGGCTTTTGACCGACCTCATATTCAACCATCTTTTTTATATAGCTCAGTCCTGTCTAAGGAAAGTTCCACCCATAGTGGCTGACTTCTCTTATCAATTAGCAATCAAGAAAATGTTCTTAGACAAGCCCCCAGGACAATTTTACAGAAGCATTTCCACAATTGAGATTCTCTCTTTCAATGTACAACCAAGATTAGCCATCACAACCAGAAAATATTGTCCAACCTTCAACTAAGGTACTTTAATTTATAGAGCATGGATCACTCATTTTTACAGAAGTGATCAATATAGAAGTTTTTGAGAATTATTCTACTTTATATCTTGTATAACTAAAGCCACATAGTAAAAATAAGGTGTGTTTTATGGTTAAAATATGATTAATTAAAGAGAACATAAGCAAAGCATCAATTTTTGAACAACAAAAATCAAATTTTGCAGGTAATTAATGCTAAAGTAGAGCAGTTTGTTCTGGGATTTTTATGATAAACCTCATGAAAGACATTGTTTCAAATTAGATCTGAAAGGCAGGCCTGATTTACATAAGAGGAAGAAAGGGGGATTTCAGGCCAAAGAAATAATGCGAGCGAAACGCAAAGGTTGAAAACAGTCTGGTCTCTGAGCACAGCAGGTAGAGAGTGAGCTGGAAGGCTGAGGTAACTGAAGGTGTGCCAAGTCCAGAAATCATTTCCAGTTCCTCAAGATACCATACAACTTCATAGAAGCTCATGCTATGTGTCCTTTTATTCATTCATTTCTGTATAAATGATGTAAAATTGGTATTGAAGAAAGGACAGTTAGAAATTAAGGCCAGGAATCTGGCTAGAGAAGCAGGAAGCCAGTGCAGAAATGAAGTGAAGTGGGAGACTGGGCTGGCTCAGGGCATCAGGAGTTTTAAGCATCTGGTTTTCATCAATAGAAGAAAAAAAAAGAACGATACTCAGTGACTACAAAATTTTCATCTTGAGTAATATGATAACAAAGCTGTTTTGACAGATACAGGATCTAACTTGAATGATAAAAAATAGGCTTTTTCTTTTTTTTTTTAAAGAAATGTCAGAATTGAAGAGCCCTCTTAACTGGGTTTCTCTAGAAAACAGAGCTGAAGGCAGTGATTAAGGCAAGGATGTATTATCTGGGAGGAGGTGGAGATGAGCTAATGACGAGAGTTAGGATGCTCAGTGAGGCAGAGAGTTGTCCAGGACAAGTGGACTGGTGGACCGACTGACACAGTCCTGTTTGCCAGGGCATCCACTCAGCTACAGGACCTTCCATAGAAGATTTAAGAGTAAAAAAGCTTCATAACAGGATATGTTCAAGAAGAGGAGGGCACAAAGAGGCCAGGTTTCCATTACCCAAAGATCGCTCCATGGGACGCTAATCCTCCTTTTTCATCTAGACTTTGGGTTTCAGAGCCGTTCAAACTGTGAAGAGGTGAGGAGGCCTGGAACTCCAGGTCATGCTTGGTCAGCCGACAGCAGCAGCTAGGGTGAGGAGCACTGGCAAACCCAGAATGGAGACAGGTGACTATGGCATTGTCCTTGAAGAGCTGGGCAACTCTGTGAGGAAAGATAGGCATCAGACGAGCTTTGACACAAGGCGAATCTCTAGTGGAGAAATGGTTCCTCCACAGAATATTACAGGCAACAGAACGTATGGAATAAAAACCCAGAGGTACCTCAAAACATATGGAGTCATAGTTTACAGTTTGGTCTACTCTGGAAGGATGAAAACATAACAGAAACGAAAGGTAGGAACATAGCAATGGCCATGAGGAACAAAGGGGGAAATGAGGGAAGGGGAGAAATTGGATGTGACCACATTAAAAACAAAGAGACTGACGCCTTGGATCCAGTACTGTGGCATGTTCAGGCTGATGTGCTCCAATAAGTCAGAGCTCAAACAAGAGGCGCATCATTTCTCACAGTTCTGGAAGCTGTGGAGTCTAAGACAAAGGTTGCAGAAGTCTTGATGTCTGTCTAAACCAGGCGCTGATCTCTGGTACCCAGACTCCCCACGAAGAGCTACGTCATCATCAACTCAGGTTTCTTTCACCCTATTCTGGGGACTGTGTTCTCATGCTCTAACCTCTCTAAGTTATTGCCTTCTAATACACTACCTTGCGAATTGAGACTTTAAGGTAAGAACTCAAAGTGGCAATAGAACACGAGCATCCCAGCCACCATATTCAAAAGTGTTTTATGTGGACACATACCCAACCCAACAGAGTGATGCAAAGGAATGGGGGTATGTAGGAAATTGAATCTACCATGGGTCAGTAGTGTTATTTAATGCAATGGACGATTTTCATATCACCAAACTAGATATGGGATAAAACATTTCTTTGTGATCCCAAAGTCCATGATGATTATAGCATTAGCTTTGGGATCTATACTGAAGATCCTGAGTTGCTCATGTGGGGCCTAGCTAACAAGATTAAGGAAGCTCAGGAGCCAGGTCAACATACAGCATCCTGTCTCCTGTCTCAAGAGAGTGGTTGCCGAGGTTGGGGGTTACAGAGAATGTTGCTAGTAGATGTGGTTTCTGCTGTGGGAGAATGTTCTTGTACACTGTAAAGATTTGTCACTCATATTGCTTTAATAAAACGCTGATTGGACAGTAGCCAGGCAGGAAGTATAGGTGGGCAAACAGATGAAAAGAATTCTGGGAAGAGGAAAGGCAGAAAGACACAGTTGCCACCCAGACACAGAAGAAGCAAGATAAGAATGTCATACTGAGAAAAAATACCAAGCCATATGGCTAAACATAGATAAGAATTATGGGTTAATTTAAGTTGTAAGAGCTAGTTAATAATAGGTCTGAGCAAATAAGCTGAACAATTTATAATTAATATAAGCCCCTGTGTGTTTCTTTGGGACTGAATGGCTGCAGTACTGGGCAGGACAGAAACTTCTATCAACAATTGACTAGAGAGGACTATAAGACGGAAGGAGACAGGTCTCAGTCTCAGTCTCATTCTGAGGGTTCCTGGAGGTTGGATTGCTGTTTTTGAACTGAGCAAGAGGTAAGAGCCAGTAACTGGTTGTTTTGCTTTTCTGGTTCAGGTTGAACCCCAACACCTGTCTCTGTGTTTTCATTAATCATGCTACAGGTTTCAGGGGAAACAAAGTAAATCTAGGGAATACAGGATGATCAGAGTATGAGGAGAAAATGCAGCCCAAAGGACACCCAGAGAGTCATTTGTAGAGGAACTGAGAAGTCAGGTCATATAGGCAAATAAATAAATCCTTGAAATTAAATCTTTCTTGTTATATTTAAGAACTGGGGTTGAAATTAAAGATAGGACCTGACTTTCACTGTTCTCTGAGAGATGAGCAGGTAGAAATGTAAACTGATATGGGAAGTCCTTCTGTATATGTATTGCTTTTATTGGTTAATGAATAAAGCTGTTTTAGTCAGTGGCTTAGCAGAGTAAAGCCAGGCAGGAAATTTGAACAAAGATAGAGAGAGAGAAAGTAGGCAGAGTCAAAAGAGACACCATGTAGCCGCTGAAGGAGAAAGATGCCAGAACATTACCGGTAAACCACAGCCTCATTATGATACATAGATTAATAGAAATGGGTTAATTTAAGATGTACGAGCTAGCTAGGAATATACCTGAGCCATTGGCCAAACAGTGTTGTAATTAATATAGTTCTATGTGATTATTCGGGTGTTGGTGTCCAGGAAACAAAAACACAGCCTCTGTTTACAGTGAACTTTAGGATCAAACTGCCTGGACCTGAAACCTAGCTGAACCACTGTCTGGCTTTGACCATGGCGAGGAAGTGTGTGACTCCCCTTCTCGAGTTCTTCACTTAAAAACTATCTTAATTATATAACCCATCCATCCCACAGTGATGCAGTGAGCAAAAGTTCACATCAGTTGGCCTCATATATAGCAGAGTGCCAAACACATAGTAACAAAGTCTATTACAGCCCATGTTCTCATCATGTCTCTAAACTTTTAAGATTGACTTAATAATATTTCTCACCATTTGATGCTCTTTCTGACCTGGGCATCCAAAAGTCATCCTAATCTTTACTTCTCAGCACCCGTGCTCCTACCATGATAATCAAAGCTGCTCTGTGCCTTGTCTGTAAGTACTGCAAATGCATCTACCTATTGCTCCAAACCATTCTTCAGTCTGGAGCTCCTAAGCAGCCAATTATGGGCTGCCAGTGCCAAAGAGCACACTGCACTTTGTGTAAAGCTGTGGGGCTGCGTACACAGCATGGCATATTTTACATTCCCGTGCCAATAGCATGTTTTTGTCTGACCGTCTTAGCTGTCGTTTCACTGATGTCCAACTATAAGAGAAGCACTCTGCGAACACACTCATCCGTGTGCATTTTCCTCACTCAAGCATCATCATTATGTCAGAAAATTTTACAATTTCTGTTTTCCATGTACATTCCAGCACTCGCGTTTCACTTTACTATCATATTTCTATTATTGAAGAGGACATATTGTTCATCTTTTTCATCAATAAATACCTCCCAAGTCCCCACTTGCTTTCATAGGAGCATAAAGTAAACATAATTCATTTGGTTTTATCCTGGGATATGGACAACTTAAGGAATGAGTGCTCCCGTCTTCCATCATGGACACTTTAGACAAAGTAGATCTGCATAAAGTTTCACAGAGCTCTGAGTGACCATCAAGACAAGCGCTGTTAATTCCAGGGCCTGCTTGCCCGCTCAAGCCCCTTTTTCATTCTATCTACAGCCCCACTTCTCGGTCTCTCAATTCCAACCACCTTTCAGCTTCTTAAAAACAACTTCACCCAAGTCTTACTTAGGCCTCTACTGCTGTGATGAAAACCATGACTAAAAGTAACTTGGGGAGGAAAGGGTTTATTTGACTTAAAAGTCTGATCATAGTCCATCATTGAGAAAAGACAAGGTAAAAAATCAAGCAGGGCAGGAACAGGAGGCAGAAACTGAAGGAGGGGCCATGGAGGAACGTGCTTATGACTTGCTTCTCATGGCTCACCCTGCTCTCTTATACCACCCAGGATCAAATGTAGAATTGTCCCCAGTAGACTGGACCCTCCTCTATTAATTACTAATTAAGAAAATACTCCTACAGACTTGCCTAGAGGCAATATGATACAAGCATTTCTCAGATTCATTTTTCAGTTTGACTCCAGCTTGTGTTGGACTGACAAAGAGCTAGAGGCATTGTATGTGCATTCTCTCGGAACTGAGACTGCCTTGCTGCATTTCACCTCCCCCTTGCCCTCTGCCAAAGGCTGACTTCCTCTGTTCTACAGGTCTCACAACGCTTCTGCTCTTCAACTCCTGTGTACTCATGTTTCCCCGCTGTGTCAGCAACACCTAACCCAACACTGGGGCACTTGAGAGAAAATCAATGGAGCGCTCTTCAAAAACAGATGGAAGGCCAAGTTCCAGAGCCTTGGGTCAAGCCGTGTTCCCTAATTCAAGTGGGCTGATGCTCCATGCAGGAAGCACTCCTAAATGCCAAATGGGCTCATCCTTGAAGAACTGCCCTGATGGAGGAGTGGTTTGATTTTGCTGAATTTTTTAAGTGCAAAGAACATTGAAAGGCTTTTCATGGACTAGCAATTGGTCCTTGTTAACCCTAATATGATAAAACCACTTCATTTTGTGTAACATCTCCTATGTCTTGGCAAAAATGTTCATATTTTATATAAATTGTACATATATTTGTTTGATGGTGTTTTACTCAGAATAATGCCACATGTGTCTTATTAAACTGCTGCACAGTTCTTACAGCCTTCACTTTACATAACGGCACAAGTTCTTCCAAAGTACTTACAGAGGAAAATACCAACAAAGCAATAATTCAGTAAATTTATATGAAAAATACGGGGCGCAGAAATGAGGCAGAGATGGAAGAGAAAGCAGGGTTCCACCAATATGCAATGTGAATATATATGCTGTCATAGTTTATTATAAATGCCTGCACATAACTGAACTCCATATACTAAAGATATAAACTTCTCTAGCATATAGAAACACAGGTTAATCCATGCAATCATGTACACTTATGTATTTTAATATTTCTGTTCATATTTTAATTATTTTCTACAATATATAATTCATATAATGACAGTAAATGACATTTCTACTGGTTTACATATTCATTGTGCTGTGCTTATTTTACTTCAGACTACACACCTACTTTCATATAAAAACATCTTGCTGGAAAACAGTGCGTTGTGTTATGCTGACAGCATCCTTACATTTCCTGTGTAACATGTCCCTTAATTGCATCATTTCCCCCATTGTGCTTGATTTAATCTTGTGTCTGTGTAAGTATATTCTTTGATGTACCCACAATGCTGAAATCTCCTGCCAATGCATTTTTCAAACTGTAACCCTTTCTTTAAGGGATTCCTGGAATCCTAATGTTCACATTGCTTAAGAATGGAGTCTTAAGCAGGGAAAGCTAAACGAGGTCACCCTTCTGAAAGCAAAATGCATATACATGCTTTTTGAAGACATTGTCAGCAAGTCTGTTTTTCAATTTACCATGTTTTCTCAAAGCAGTTCAGTAATGAGAAAAACAGGCAAGTCAAGATGAAGCAGAATGCATCAAAAGAGGGGAACATGAATTAAATAATCCCACACTAGCTCCAAATAGGGTATACTAATGTTTTTCTTTATTAAAAGGGAAACTCACAAAACAGGAACAGGGGCCAACATTTAGGTGGGAAGCATGGGCGGGACCATGGCTTTTTGGTACCCAACACCATGTCTCAACCTAGTTCAGTCCCTCAAAGGCCATTGGTTGAAGGAGCTATCCCATCATCAGAGAGGCTGGGCTGCTTATAAGTAATAAAACTGCATCACATTGGCAGTCAGGCTCAGTCAGTAGGTTTGAGTTTTTCTTGACACAAAGATTGTGTAATTGAAGCAACAAATGCATCAGTCTACCTCACTGTGGTAAACTTTATTTTACTATGTACTCCATAACACTATGTTGTACATGTATATACATTAAATAGGCACAAAAGTATTAAATTTTATTTTAATAAATAAATATTTGAGCCAGCATATAGCTCAGGAGAAGAGTACTTACCTGCCATATACAAGACTCTTGTTTGGCTTTCATTACTACAAACGTTTATTTCTGCAGAAAGAGATTTTAAGAGAGTCAAGTATTGATGTATGAAAACAATAGAAACATTGCTAAATCTCAAAAGCATGCTTTGTTTTAAGAAACCATATCAAAACAGTATGTGCCCCATGTGCATGATTCTAGTAATACGTGTGTACATATTTTAGTATATGTAAAACATGTGCACATACATGATTATCCTTTTGTATCAGCTAGCTTTGCATTCATGAATTTGAACCACTACAAATAAAAAGTTTTCTTTTTAGAAAATTCCTTCACAGTGAACACACAAGTATTGTTCTTGTTATTCCCTACACAGAACAGTGCAACAGTTATTGACATAACATTAACAGTGTATTCAGTACTGAAGGTACTCTAGGAAGAATATAAATTGTATGAGTAATACTGCATGGATTCAATGCAAATGTAATATCACTTACAAAAGGTTTTGGGCCATATGCAGAGTTTAGTATCTTTTAGAGACTTGTGAATGTAAAAAAAACAACTGTATGAATGTACATGCCTGCACGTGAACACACACATACACTTACATATATTAATGCATATAATAAAAAACAAAACTAAATTGTTCTAAGAATGTGAATGCCAAAATTGTTTTGCCCACAAAGATTATTACTTAGTTACCTTTCTATTGTTGTAACAAGAAACACTGTGACCAAGTCAACCTGTACAAGAAAGTATTTAATTGGCGCCTCAAGGTTCCAAAGGGATAGAGTCCTTGATCATCATTGACCGGGATGCCAGCAGGCAGGCAGGCAGGCAGGCATGGCACTTACATCGTTATCCATAAATAGGCAGAGAGCAGAGACTTAACAGGAAATTATGTAGACTTTTGAAACATCAAAGTCCATCCATAGTTATATACCTCCTCAAACAAGGTCATACCTCCTTAAACCTTTCCAAACAGTTTCACCAAAAAACAACCCAATATTAAATATGTGAGCCCATGGGGACCACTCTCCAACACTTTCCAACTCTTGGCCTCTATTGGCTTGTGGCCATGCCATAAAGCAAAAAGCATTTAATCCAACTTTTGAAGTCCTCATTGTCTTTCAGTCTCAATACAGCTTAAAAATTTAAGCTCCAACACCTCTTCTGAGACTCAAGGCAATCTCTTATTCGTAAACTCCCGTAAAATCAAAAAGCAAGTCACATACTTCAACATACACTGACACAGAATATATATTACAATTCCAAAGAGAGAAATCAGGGCATCGTAAGGAAATACTAGACCAAAACCTAGCAGAGCAAACTCCGAATCCTGTATTTCTAAGTCTAATATCAAAGGGTAGCTCTGCCCTTCTATTTTTGTCACCTGAAACATAGTTCATCCCCTCAGGCAGGTCCTATATTCTGTATGTGCTTCTATGGCTCTGGCATCCCCAACATCTTGGGCTCTCCAACATAATCCAGGATGCATTTTTACAGTCCCTTAAAACATCCTCTCAGGGCCTCCATATAGGGACTCCCCTCTGCAAACCTGGCCTTGGGATCTTTCCTTGCCCACAGAGGAAAACCCCATAGCTGTCATAAGCCACATCATGGGGTGACTTCTATTGTAGTCCAGCCATGATGGGTTCATACATTCCAGGGTAGGGTCGTGTGGATTAGAAATGTCAGGTAGGAGGAACAGAGATAAAAAGAAATACAGAGAAATAAGATAGCACTGGGTGGGCAACTCAGGGAATACTAGATACCGAACTTGCCTATGTTTAATTTTCATATGCTTGTATATCCCAATACAAAAGGGAAGAGGGAGAAGGCAAAAGACTGCTTTAGCATGACACAAAGGACAACCAGAACAGTTACTTGCTCTAATACTTGAGACATTAAGCCGTTATTTCCTGAGTAAAGCATTTGATGTTTTGGGCAGGATGTGCAGAGAATACACTCTAGACTAAGTATCCTGTAGGCAGTCACTCCCTATGTCAAACCTCCTATTTTAAAATGAAGGAGCAGGAATAGGTTTGAATTCTCTGACCTTTGGTCAGGGTGGAGCGGATCCACCTCTATGGGCCATCTCAATGTCCAAAACACCAAGGAAGCACACCCTAGGTCACGATTTTTTTTTTCTAGACAGGGTTTTTCTGTAGCTTTGCAGCCTGTCCTGGAACTAGCTATTGTAGACCAAGCTGGCCTCAAACTCACAGAAATCTGCCTGCCTCTGCCTTCCAAGTGCTGGTATTACATGCGTGCACCACCACCCGGCCTAGGTCAGGATTTTCAACCACACCTCTTGTCAACAACTTTGAAAGAGCAAAAATAAGCTCAAACTTCCTGACCTCCAGTCAAGGCAGAACAGGACCCACATATAGCCCCTTTATCCCTGTAATTTTTGTGTCTCCAAAAATAGCACCACATAGCCCCCATTGCCAACGTTGGCTGTCTGCAAAGCAACCTGCAAGCCTGCCCTGCTTGAATTACAAATACGAACCTTTGATTTGTTGATGCTTTCACAGGTTGCAGAAATATTCTGGTGTGGTCTTTCCCTGAAGGTACCACTCCCTTTGTTCCACTTTGTACCACACCTCTCTCCTAGCACAAGCCTTGGCTCCAACATTAGGCTCCCTGTTGCTCCTTTTCTCCTCAAACTATATTTTGTACTACTTCTTGCCCTGCCTGCTCTTTTTCATTGTCGATGTCCGGAAGAGGGATTGCTAGTAATGAAGTGACAGAGTCATATTAGGCTGTATTGAAATCTTCCCTGCCAATAAAATCAATGCAATTTCTTTTCAATTTAGCATAAGGCAGATTCTTAGGACAGGGGCAAAAAGCAGCCACATTCTTTGTCAAAAAATATTGCAAGAAATTACTTCTAGCCCAGTTGGTAATACTGCTCTCCTCTGAAACCCCTTGAACTGAACCTCCTTATTCCATATTGCTCTCATAACTACTGTCTTCTAAGCCTCTATTAGGATGGCCCATTAATCCCTGGTTACAACATTTAACTGATTTCCTAGTCCAATGTCCCAAAGTCTCATAAGACGAACAAGGGACTTTATTTGGGCATGAAGTTGCTCTGTATCTTGTACCAAGTGATGACTCACAGCTAATAAAATTGTGCTCTGGCATTTGTAAAATTTGCCTCAGTTTCATAAACAATCTCCAAGTATATCCTTTTCCTGTGTGCTTACATTAAAACCCCTAGCCTGTCCTCCTCTTCTAATAATTATCAAAAAGGAAAGAATCCAATAACCAAAGAATCTTGAGTCCTTTCTCTTCCTCTACCTGTAATGGTCTATCGTGTCCCTTTAAGAGACAAGCCCCACCCCCATCTGCCGAGGTAGCTTCTCCTCTCCTCACCCCTCTGTTTATCTCTCTCTCTCCCCCCTCTTTCTCTACCTGTCTCTCCTCATCCCCCTTCTCCCTCCATTTCCCCTTTTCCCTTCCCTTCCATAACCCACTAAATAAATACCCACTTTCTCTGCATGGCATGCCTATCCATCTCTGTCTCTCACCCGACCAGCTGAGGTCTCTCACCCACTGCATGGCTCCCTGCCTGGGACCTGCTGCTGCCCCTCAGGGCCTGCAGTGTTTTATTTTTAGCATTACACTGCCTACCTTGGGCCTCCTGAAAAATAGTATATGTTCTTGCCCTAGGACAGACTACCATGAATGCCGTGTACACAGAATGAAACCGTTCATAGCCATGGGAGAACTATATAAGCCATATAAGCCAAACGAGGACTGCAGTCCTGAAACTGGTTCTTTATTCAATCTCTATCTTTTTGACATAGATGATCCCACTAAATAAAATATTATCGTGGTGATAAAGTGGGAAGGGACAGAATGATATTTCATATACCCGATTTGTCACCGAAGGGTTAGTATGACCAACATGCAATTGACAAGAGACTGAAAAACAACTCAAACTGGAAACCACTCCACCTGTCAGTCAGTCTGGAGCTGGAGGAAACCACTCCACCTGTCAGTCAGTCTGGAGCTGGAGGAAACCACTCCACCTGTCAGTCAGTCTGGAGCTGGAGGAAACCACTCCACCTGTAAGTCTGGAGCTGGAGGAAATGGTAAAGAGGATATTCTAGCTATCAGCTACAGACACAGTGTCCAGAAAGGGGAGATTAGTTGTTTATAGTCTATTTTTGAAGGTTGCCCACTCAATGGTTTTTAATTACCTGGAGCATGTTTAATTTCTATTGTTGTACCTGTAACACACCAGCACAAATAAAATTCACAGGCTTAAGCCAACTTGCCTAACACCACACAGTTCTACTGGAAACAAAATCAGACGTAAATGGGTCTTGCTGGACCAAACCGAAGAATCCCAGGGCACTGTCTCCTTCTTGCAGCTCTATGGTGAAAGGATCTCTGTGCCTTTGATGGATTAGAGAAGCCATCTGCAGTGTAAAATGAGGGTCTAACACAGCAGCCCTCCTTCTAGGCTCTCTCTACTTTGCAACATGGAAAGCCCTTCAGGTTAAAGAATACATAATTGGATTGAGCCTTTCCGAATCATCCAGGATGCTCTTTTCCCTCCCAGTGTTCTTGGCTTGTAACCAAAGCTTGAAGACTATTGGAGGTGGCGGCTTTCCCTACCACAGAACTTAGCAAGGTACCTTTCATTAAAAGACGGTGCTCAAGTGGGTATCAAGGAATGAGCAGCAGGGAGTTCATTTCCACCAAGGTACACAGACTGACTTTCACCTCTAAGCTGAAACTCAAACAACAAAAAGGTAAGATGGATAGCATCAGGAACAGAATTAGCACTGAGAAGAGAGACAAGCAGGTCACAGGATTCACTGACCAGCGAGGCTAGCCAGCTCAGTGAGTTCCAAGCCAGCAAGGTAGATTATCTCCAATAAAAACTGGAGGAACAATAACTAAAGTTGTCTTCTGGCCTTCAAATGTGTGCACGCACGTGCACCTTGACTTCCCCACACAAGTGTATCTACACACGTGTCTTCCTTAGGGTTGACATTGCCATGATGAGAACAACTTGGCAGGAAAGGGTTTATTTCAGCTTCCACTTTTACATCACTGTTCACCACTGAAGGAAGTCAGGACAGGAACCTGGAGGCAGGAGCTGATGCAGAGGCCTTGAAGGGTGCTGGTTAGTGACTTGCTCCTTATGGCTTGTCCAGCCTGCTTCCTCATGGGCGTGGCCTTCCCTTACCATTACTAATTAAGAAAATGCTCTATGGGCTTGCCTATAGCCTGATCCTATAGAGATGTTTTCTTATTCAATATTCTCTCTCAAATGACTTCAGCTTGTGTCAAGTTGACATAAAACTATCCAGCACAAAATCATTGCTAAATTTAGTACAATAAATAACAGTGGGTTCCAGCTTTCTTCAGCTGTTGGGGGCCATGTATTGTCACTTCATCTTTTTTGCTCTTATTACTTCAACACTTTTAATCCTCTGTTGCTTTATCTGAGTATGGAGCAGAGTTCCATTGTCATATTGTCGCGTGCAGACTAAATGAAGTAATGCAGAACACCTACTACGCTGCTGACATTGTGCCATGTGCACAATACACAGTGATTTGTGAATTGATCTTGAATCCATCTACACGTGTTTTCTCTTACCGCATTGCCTTTTCTTAGGGTTCTTCACTCTTGGTATATAGGAAACATCGTCACTTCTGTCAACACATGTTTCCAAGTTACCTTTGAGAAAGATTTGCACCTGTTTATGCTTTCATCAACACTTTATAAGGCTCCCTACTTCATGAAACTTTCAGAGGAACTGTTAGGCATACAAATTTAATTAGCAGTATTTAACCAGGATTCAACATAAACACACAGTTCTTAACTATGATGTTCACTTGTCATGGGATTCATATTGACTCTGCCTTAGTTTCTCTACCTGTAAAATGTAAATGTGTGTATTGTTGTACATAGGGATCTGTTAGGACTAATCTACAAGGGTAGTGCTACTTTGAGAAGACAGAATGCTATGAGGTCATGTGATTTCACCACATGATCTGTTCAGAATATCCCAATCAGAATCAAGTATTCATTGAAAGCAAGTTCTGAACACAATTTAGCTGATGAAAGCTGTCAAGAAGTCACGCTTGTTTCTTTTTAGAGCAGCTGGCTTCTCTGAATCGTTTAAGCTGTACAGTAGCCTTGCAATTAGGATGTGTGTGTCTGTGAGCTTTATTCTTACAAAACCCTCTCCAAGCGGATCTGCTTAGTCACTAGTTTTTATGGTGGAAGTTGAATGCCTAACAAAATTGCAGATTTCAACTGTTTTATGGTCTCTAAGAAAATCTCATTTACCACAGAGTAGCTGTGAAAAGATGTGACTGGCAGATGGGAGTGTGTGCATCATTATACAGGGAAAAGGAAATTGGTTCCAAGGATACCCAGAGAAACAAGGTGATAACATTTCCACGGCTTCCTTCCTCGCTTCCTCCATTCTTTCACATTTGTTCACAAATTCGTGCCATTGTCATTTATTAGGTACCAACTTGAAGTGAATGGGATATTAACTCTTTGCTAAAAAGCTCTCATGATGTAAATAGGGAAATCTACGGGGCCAATTCAGCTTTAACAGCACTACTTGTTTCAGTAATTTTTGTTGGAGGTTTTTCACAGGAAATGGTGATGACAGAGTGGAAATTCTCCAGTACTCAACTCGAAAAGAACATGAAGCAGAGGGCTATTCTCAGGGATTTAGAGATTTATGTTGCATTAATTAAATTTCGTGGGGTCTAAATAGGATGAAATGGTGTCTAGACCAACAACCAGAAAGAGAGATGTCCCTGATTCTCTCTATAGATAGATAGATAGATAGATAGATAGATAGATAGATAGATAGATAGATAGATAGGTCTATAAATAGATATCTTAGTATGTGATTTATTTGTCTATCTCCCTGTTGCTAATAGTGGAATAAATAAATAAAAACTGTAAATACATGGATTGTTGTGTTTTTTTAAAAGTCACAACTAAACTGTAAAATAAATAAGATGATTATGAACATGTATGTAGTCAGAAATAAAAAGTCCAAATGTAACCATATTCCCCAAGATAGTATTTGGTTTGGATTAGAGGCTCTACTTGGCTTTCACTGGGGTACTCCATCTTAGTAATATTATGGACAAGAGGCATGTTGTATTAATTTCGACAAATTATATGATAATGACTTTTTGGAAAAGAAAGGTCTCAACTGGTGACAATTACATGTGCAGTCAGACAAACACACCTGTGTCAATAATTATTTTGGATTTTATCCAACATGTCTGAGAGACTGTGTGGCTGGAGCAAGGCTTCCCACCGTTGAAGGATCTGGCTCTCCTCAGCTGTCTTAGTGAAGGCTTTTGCTGCTGTGAAGAGACACCCTGACCACAGCAACTTTCATACAGACAACCTTTAATTGGGGTAGCTCGCTGACAGGTTCAGAGATTCAGCCCATTATCATCATGGCAGGGAGCATGCTGCTGTGCAGGCAGACGCTGTGCTCGCTATATCTTGGATTGCAGGGGACAGGAAGTCGCTGACTGTTGCACTGAGGGAAACTTGAGCAAAAGAGACCTCAAAGCCCACTCCCACAGTGACACACTTCCTCCCACAAGGCCACACCTCCTAATAGTGCCACACCATTTTGAGGCCATTTTCTTTCAAGCCACCACACTGGTCTAGGTAATGGACCTCCTTTCCCTTCAATTGATACCAGTTAATGACTGGCAGGAGACAAGGATGGGATGCAGGATGCTCACTTCCCTCCAGCTCTGTCCTCCTTCCTGAGATTACATGCTGATTCCATCCACTCACTAAAGTGTCTCCAGACCTAGATGTGTGAGCTAGTGATGGCACTCACTCAGAAGAAAACGGCCCTCCCTTACCTCCTCTGGCATTGGTATAGTAAATTCTCTAGAAAACAAGCCATGCTCTGCTGGCTCCTTTATCCCTGCCTTCATTTTTACCAGAAGCACTTAATTTATTTTTTTCTTGGATATTCTGTTTAAACTACTTCCTGCCAAGTCTGCATTGATAAAATTGTCCTCATTGGCTATTGTTTTGAAAATCTGGCCTAAGCAGAGACCTATTTCCTCCTTCATAGTCCATGTAAGATTAATCATTAGATTCCATCCCATGTGTCCCTAATGATGTCATCAAACCACCCTTTCCTCTTCATACCTGTGACTGCAGCTCTCGGTCACGTGACCCTTGGCATCACATGTCAGAGCATACACAGAAGCAAACCACAGGAGTCATAAATGTCATTGCAGCAACACATATGCTCACTATTACTGGATCACATCTGTTACAGTCTCTGAACTCATCTTCTTGTCTCTTCTAAGCTCTGCAGTAATGCTCCACAGAGTCAAGAACACGCACAAACACTCATATGTGATAGGATCACTTCAGCACAGACACAGTGAGACTGTACTCGCAGTCCACAAAAGGTTCTGAGTGGAAAAGGAACTAGATGAAATTAAGAAAGGAGCAGAGTTCGAATCCTATCCAATGATAGAGAATTCAGATTTTATCTGAAATTTCCTTTGCTGTCTTAGGAAACAAGGCTCAACCAGGGAAAGCACTGGTTTTGCATTTGATGCTGTGGTTGATTTTTTTAGATTGAGAACAGGCTTCAGGGCTCAGAAAAGAACCCGGAAATTCTGAAGCCCAAGAAGTCGGTGTCTGGCCTCGCACAGCTCCCATGTGGCTTGTGACTGTATGACGTTTTTGCCAGCCGGCCTCTGCATCATCATCCATTTCAAGTTGAGAAGGAGCTGACTCAGAAAGGGTATAGGAGGAGAAAAATCATTTCGGACAAGGACACTCAAGGGACACATCACTGCAAATTCCACCAATTGAAGCCAATTCTCTCCATTGTGGAGCACTGGTGCGCCGGAGCGCCGCCCAGGCAGGGAGTCTGGATCGGCCGAGGCCAAGGGCGGGCACAGCTGTGTTGCGCTTGTAGTGCCTGTAAAGCGGCGACAGAGAAAACGCTCTTCCCTCTACAGAAGAATGATCTCTGATTGCTTGGGGAATGGAGATAGAAGAACAGGCGGACGATATTTTAGGTACTTGGCCATTGAGGAATTATCTAGAGTGTTCTCGAAGGTTATTTTTTGGGAAATGCTAACCTTGCAATTTAGAGTATGAAAATGCCATTGACTGGGGGAGACAGCAGGGCTTCCGAATTTTAGTTACAGAGACGCTAGTCGCTCAGCTCCTAATGCCTCTTTCCTTTGTCTTTCTCCCCTTGCCCTGACTTTCCCCGCACCAACACTAGAAGAAATGAACAGAATGTATTAGTTTAACTATAAGCGTCAAAGCACATATTCAGGTTGTCTGGGACTCCACCTTATTTCTGATTGTCTTTTATACTTTAAAGAGCAAAGAGGAGTTAAGTGCTGTCTGAAAGTCAAGACAGAAGAAGTGGCCTGATGATCTTAACATCCTCATCCCTAACATCCCATTGATGTTCTTTACAACGGAGGCAGAAATTCTGTCTCCAGGTGTGATAAACATACCTGTAGCATGGCCTCATGGGTTAGCCATCTGCCATGAGAATGGTTCGAACACATGACCTGCTCCCAAAGGAAAGCAGTAAGGTGCCGGGACAAGACACCTGGGATTGTGTACCCTTACATGAATTTCTCAGATGTAATTAATGTCCTTAATGGTTGACTGAGTTTATCAAAAGGAGGGTTGTTCCACCACCCTCACCTAATATACTCAGCCCTTAAAGATGGCTTCAGAATTTCTTTGAACCCATATGCAAGGCAGCAAAAGCAACCTCCTTAAGTGGCCCAGAGATACAACCCACATTATGTGCTCGAGAGCTGTAAGACAGGAGCTCTCCCCAGACCCATATGCTCCTGAGAGGGGCTCTGTTGGATGAGATCACAGGCTCAGCCACGACAATGATTGAGACCCCTAGTATAGAGTCCAAATAAGTCCTGGAAATGGGGGTGGGGGGCTAATAACCTGGTGTTTGCCATCTGTTTTCATGTAGGCGTAGAAAACACGCCGAAATGCCCTTGGTGGTGCTTCCTCCAACTCCTTAACAAATCTGTTATTTTTGCTACAGATTCTTATGGCCATTTTTCCATTGTTTTATTTCTCTGTGATTATTTTGTTTGTTCATCTTGAGTGATTTATATAATTTGAACAGCTGTGTTCACAGAGGAGCTGCCCAGCTTACCAAGTTTTGTGTCAGAGAGCCATGGATTCCTTGCTGAAAGTAAAGACAGTAACTCAGGTAGAGTTTAATCTTCAAAAACTCTGCCCCCTCCCAGTGTCTTTTCCCTCTGAAGTCTCTGGTCTAGAATCAGGAAGTGCTCTTTGAAACTTCAGAATCTATGAAACCTAAGGCTGTAAGGAGCCAAGAGAAACACAGAGCACTAGGGCACCTGCTCTCCTTTCAAAGGTGTAAACATTTTATAAAGACCCCTGTGGGGCTGGAGGGATATCTGTCAGGAGAAAGCTTGACTTGAACACATGAGGACCCAAGTTCAACCCCAAGAACTCATGCTTTTAAGAAGTGGCATGTGTTTATGAGCTCGGTACTGCAGGAGTGCTGACAGACTAGATTCTGAAGGCTCAGTGGCCAGCCAGCCTAACCCACTGGGCAAGTTCTAGGCCATTGAGAGGTTCTGTATCAAAGTATAAATGGTGAATTGTGACTGAAGTACCATACCTGACGCTGGCTCTGATCACCATACACACATGCACACTATACATACGCACCTACATATGCAAGAACACACACGCCCACACGCACCACACATATACACGCACCCCACACATATACACACACACACCACACATACATGTGCACAACACACACACATGTACACACACATACAAACACACACACCACACATACACGTGCACACCACACACACACTTTGTTGCAAACATAATCAACCATCTTTTAGTTGTATCATGGAATGAGAAGTACTGATAAGAAACTGGAGCCCATAGAGGGCAAGAGTGTGTCTCTAGGCGGCATTTCTAGTCACTAACATAATTTACATGGTAAAGAACTGTCCAATCCAAACGTCGCTCTACATCCCCTCACACGCTCCAGCAAGAGCGTGAATTCAGCCCTGGGAGACAAATGTGTTTCTCAGAGGAAGTGGGGGACTCTGGGAGGACAAGAGGACAGTAAACAGAGCCAAGGTTGGTGGAGCCGGCATAATCCAGATTGAGAGACAGAGACCATTGTGGGAAAGACAAGCAATAAAGTCTGTTTGATATGCCAAAAGATCTCTGTGAGAAGGTGGAGGTGGAGGAAGTTGAGGAAAGAGGTGCGCGGGGGATGGGGGTGTCATAGTTTACCTTATTTGACATACCAAAGGACTTGGCGTCCATCAGAGGACTGAGTTACTGAAAAAGCCGACACAGAGAGATGCATGTTCAAACTTGAAGTGCTGCTTAGAAATTCTGTTCACTAATTAAGCTTGAACTCCTCAAAGTGGAAAAGACTGTGACCAAGGAAATATTTTAAAAATGGAGTCATGGCCTGTTCAAAACAAATTTTAAAAAGTAAACGACATATTGGCTCTATGCATCAGCAATGGCATCTCAAAAGGGATTGTCTTTGAGTTCAAAATTCAGTCTTACTTGAGAACATCCAGTGCTTGTTGGAGGGGCATGCCGTGTTCCAGACGCAAACTCTGAAAGTCTGACCTGAGTTACTGAATCCTAAGCAGGTCTTACATCTTGCTGTTGTTTCCCAAACACTGATGCAGAAAATAAGATGCAAAGAAAAGCATCCTTAGGGTTAGTGTGTATAGTATAGGGATATACGTTCAATGAAACTGAAGGGATATTTGTGTAATTATTCTAGGGAAGACTCTTTCAGAAGCCCTGAGGTTAATCCCCCTCTAAGTTTTTCCTGTACCTAAATGAAGTAGTGAAGCCAGCTGCTGGCATCGATGTTGGATGGACTCTTCATCCGATATAAAGTCTTGAGTGTCTTGGAAAACAGTTAAAACTAGAAACAAATGGACAATTAAAGACACTGATATCAATTTAGAGTCACAACACACTCTCACATATTCTCAAGCAAAATCAGCACGGCTATGTCGGTGCCACAACATGCTGCCTGTTGGACCTGCTGCCTGTCAGGACCCTGAGAATACGGTAGTGGCTTAACTCCTGGGGAAGTAAGTAGACGCCTGTCTACAGGTTTCAGCTTGCATGGTGTTGCCTCGATTGTTTTGTGAAAATACTCTGAAATGTGCCTTCGGGGTGCTGAGGAACAACACCAAGGCGTGTAAAGCATAAATTGTGCCTTTCAAGATCACACAGTCAGTAGCAAAATTCAGTATCTGTCTGAGGGGATGACACAATCCTGAGTCTGTAAGCAGCTGTTTTGGGAAAAAAAAAAAACTGTAATTGTGTTGAACTAGAGTTCTGAAAACAAAGACTCTTCAAACAGGTAGACAGAAAAATCATTGGCTCTAAAAAAAAACGAATGTAACAGCAAAAGATTATACCTATAACACACATATTTATATTTATATTGAAACTGTGCTGACAATCTAAGAGTCAAGACTTGATAGGAAATATCCCAGGGACAGGGTAGATAGATTAGAGGTGATGTCATGACTATTTTTGACTGCCAACTTGGCTATATCTGGAATTACTTTTTTTCCTTGATTGAACTATCTGAGGTGGGAAGGCCCACCTTAAAGCTGGGCCACATCATCTGGTGGAAGCCTATATAGTAGACATGGGAGAAGAACTTACCCCTTTTTCCTGCTTGTCCGCACTCTCACTGGCAAGTTTATTCTTTCACAGTTCTTAGATTCTACTTCTGTATTCCAGTGTATACCAAAAATATCTGATACATCCAGCCTTGTGGACCAAACAAATTGGATTCTTGGATTGCTTCTGGAGATAACCATTGTCGAAATACAACCTATAAGCCACTCTAATGCATTCTATTTAGATAGGTAGATAGATGATGATGATAGATGGATGGATGATAGATAGATAGATAGATAGATAGATAGATAGATAGATAGATAGATAGATAGATAGATGGATAGATAGATAGATGATAGAGAGAGAGATAGAGATAGATAGGTAGATAGATAGATAGATAGATAGATAGATAGATAGATAGATAGATAGATAGATAGATAGATAGATAGATATTCATTCTACCAGTTCTGTTTCTCTAGAGAACCCTGAGTAGTACAAGGGATGAGCATTGCTTTCTGTTCCTAGCATACAGTAAGGGGTATTGTGTGGTTCTGTGTGCCTAAAACCCAAGCACTGTGAGAAGCAGAAACAAGAGGATCACTAGAGCTTCCTGGATGCCACCTGACATTTCTTCCAAATTCAGAAGAAAGATCCTGCTCAAAGTAATAAAGTAGAGAGTGATATAGAGGGACATCTGACTTCCTCTTCTGGCCTCCATTCATGTACAGATGTGCCTGTACCACACACACACATAAACACACACACACACACACACACACACACACACACACACACACACACCACACTTTCCATTGAAGCCAAATGGCGCCGTCAGTATAGTCATGGTTTCTGTGTTCATTGTAACCTGACTTTCCTCTGCGTACCTATAGATCTCTTTCCCCACTGAGCTACATGCTGTTCATTAGACTGTGTCCCACAGTCATATCAGGTTTAATCTTCTAAAACTGACCTTATGCTCTCCCCTTTGATCTTCTTAAATCCTTCAGTATAACTGATTATCGTCAACATTGCTGTCACACACACACCAAAAGTTTTCCAAAACTATTCCTCATTTAAGTGATATTTGTGTCTTCATTTTTTCTTATTCTAATTATCTATGACACCACCACCACCACCCGAAGTGACCTTTGAGGATGTGTGCTTATTTGTGCCCTACAAACATTAAAACCACTCAGACACTGGAGCATGTTAATTTGAATGGAGTTACCATTTGTTTGTCTGATTTTTGTCAAGCACGATTATTAAGTTCCTTCACTATCAAAAAGCCTTAATGATGTGGAATGTCCTTCCTTGGGCTGTGAATATGTGTTGCTTTTATTGGTTGATGAATAAAGCTAATTTGGCCTATGGCAGAACAGAATATAGTTAAGCCAAACTGAATACAGAGATGAAAGAAGGCAGAGTTGAAAGAGATGCCAGCAGTCACTAAAGGAACAAGATGTGAGGTAACAAGCCATGAGCCTTGTCGTAAAATATAGACTAATAGAAATGGGTTAATTTAGTTGTAAGAGCTAGTTAATAATAAGCCTGAGATAATAGGTCCAACAGTTTGTAATTAACATTAAGAGTCTGAGTGGTTCTTTGGGAACTGGCAGGCAGGCAGGAGAGAAACGTCTGGCTACTCTTTAACTCAGATCATAATTTGTAACTTTGCTAAGGGCATCCTTTATAACCTATTTTCCACTAGCTAGACTGCTCTCTACATGATGAGTATATTTGCATCACCCCAAGTCACCTGCTTCTTGGGAACCTCCTGCGCTCCTGCCCTCCTGCAATGGATCCTATTGACTGTGAACTTTCTCTGACACTGTCTGCAGTTCCTTTAACATACATGTGTATCTTTTGACCCTGTGATAAGAGTGATGAGGCAGAGAATAACCATAGTAACTGCAACACTAGAAACTAGCAGAAGACTATATATGACCGTACGTCTTAGAGCCACCATCGAATCTTGTTTCAGCCATAGTTCAAACAGTATAATCTCACAGCCTATCAAACTGGTTACATATTTATATTTATAAAATAAATTATTAAAATCTCTTCTGTTATTATTGCCTATGTTCTTACATGTGCTAACGCTAAAGACTAATCTGATTTTATACAGTGGTTGTGTCTATTAACTGATATTAATAATACTAAAACAATGGAAAGAATTAGTCTTTCAAACAATTTTTAGGAGGCTGGAAAAATGAGTCAATGATTAAAAGTATATATTGCTCTCATGAAGGAGCAAAATTTGGTTTCTAGTACCCATATCAGGTGGCCCACTACTACCTGTAACTCTAGATCTAGGGGTATCCAACTCATCTAGGGGTATCCAAACCATCTGGCCTTCTTGGCCACCTGCATTTATATGCACATAACCACAAACAGACACACACACATATGCACATAATTAAAATAAATAAACATTAACACTTTTTAAGGTAATATAATGGCCTATATAAGTGATCAAATAGAAATCTACTTGTAGGAATGCTTTGTCTTCATTCAAGCCAATATTGTATTCTTACTATGCTCTGTAAGGTGTCTTAGACACTGTCAACACCTCACTCAGCTCCAACTAGCCGTGCTAATTAGCTTTTCCATTTGTGCTCATCAGCCTGAACTAAGGCTGTATATGCCACTAATGTGCAATGACTCCTCTCATTTGCATATTGATAGACCTGACAACTTCAAAAGCATAGTAATATTAACCGAACGAAGAGTATAACTTTCGTCTTTCTCAGAAAGGATAGCAATTTTAGGTAAAATTAATAATCCACATCTTCTTGACCTAAAAATAATAGTGAAATAGTATTTCATATTGACAAAGTCCTCTAATAGATGTATGCCAACCAGGAACACATTGCTTAAAAATTTCTGAAGTCAGATGGATATTAGGCATAGTAGGGTTTGGAGGAATTCTGATGGTTGGGGCTTGACTTAGCATGTACTTTCTACTTCCTCTTTCAATACTGCTCTCAGGAATCATCAAAGAGGAATTTCTGTCATCACAGTGTCCCTAGGTATTACAGCAGTGCCAGCTAGTCAGCACATGCGCCCAAGAGAGCGTACCTCTTTCATCTGCATAGCATGGCAGTGACTCTGAGTATGAATTTATTCTAAAGATCTTAATATTGTAAAGACAGAGTCTTCATTGTTAAGATTAATAACCAACATCTAAGGTGCTAAACAGCCAGGTGAATGCCTGAAAACCTCTTGAAACATAAATTGTTGGTCTTCCATATCCCTCGGGCTTTGCAGCCTCAGATTCTGCCATCTATGAGCCAAGTATTCAGAAGACAATGTATCTGTATACATGTGAGACATAGTTTATTCTCTAACAGATGGATCATTACAGTTATTTACATAGAATCTTATTGCATTAATTATAATACACCATTTGGAGATTATTTAAAGTATGTGGAAGGATATGTGTAGGCCACATGTAAAAATTACATCATTTTATGTGAACTATTTGAGCCTCTGTGGGTTTTGTCATCTACAAGAGTTCTAAAGCCATCATCCCTGGTTAAAAGCAATTATACCCTGATTATGACAAGGCCTATTTTAGATGAAATGTGGATAGGCAAACATAGCAATGATATAGCCCATTATAAGAATAATGTTGGAATTAGAAAGCTTTAGCCCAGAATCTCAGCCTAGTAATAATAACAATAGCTACCAACTATTACATAACAATGGTGATAACAGTCATGGGTATCAAATTATTCATTAAGCTGTGAGAGACAAAAGACAGCACCTCTGGATGTCAGCAAAGACTTTCTCGAGGAGGCTACTTAGGAACATTTTGGGGGATGAAAAGAGTATCAAGATTTGTGGGGGAGAAAGCTGTTCTAGGAAAAAGGAAATGCTTATGCAGAAGCATGTACCAGTAAAAGAGTGTGTTTCCAGGAAGGAAGTATATTTCCAGGATGTCCATTTCTTTAGTCACCGAATCAAAAGTCTTAGTACGGAAGAGTAAAAAAAAAATCTGAATTCATAAAATAAGACAGGTGCCAGGCTATAATACTCTTAGAATTTCTCAATAAAGCCATGTGGAATGTTGAGTTTTAATCATGGGATCCAATGTTCACGCTTGTGTTTGGCTATAGAATGGTTCATCTGAGTGCTAAAAATGAAAGGGTTGGAGGATTGGCCCAGCCCAAGTTCAGCAAAACTTCATTGACCTCTAACTGGCAGACCTGAGGAGAGAGACGATGAAGTGAAGGGGATAGGAGCTGGAAACTGGCTTAGTATGGTGATGGTGCACACTCTACGAATAAAGGAAGACCCTGAGTCAATCCCAAGTCAACACTAGCTATGCGCTTTTGCCAACAGTGAGGATCCGAGCCCTTTACTCCCAAGAGATAATTGAGAAGAAACTCATGCTAGAAAGTGAGTTCTATAAACACACACACTGAGTGTGAGAGGCGCAGGGAACACATAAGAGGTTTGGTAGACAACATTGGTAGAAGCTTTGGATATGGTGTAAGAGCTGGACTGGAGTCACAGCCATACACTTCAATATTCCGAGGCGAAACTCTGAAAGTTGGTGTGATCATCTGGAGAAAATGGTATACTACTAAAAAGAGACAAAACCCCCAGGCAGAATGTATGGAAAATACCAGATCATATGGATATAACTGGGAAGTGATACTGGAAGGAACTCTGGGTATGCTCAGGTGGAGAGGCAAGGGGGGAACCAAGAGGGTAGGAAACTTCAGAACAACGGAGGGAAAGATGATTTTAAACAGGTGGAAGTGCTCAGGTTAACACCTAGAAGTGATTGCACAGTTCTACGACAAGTTCATAGACGAGGTAGGAGGGAAAACTTTACTTTCCAAGAAGATGTAGACTAGAAGTCAAGTTTTAATTCAAGAGTAAAGAAAAACAGACCCGAAAATGAGCTCCTCTGAGATGCTTGGTGGAGAAGGGAAGGAAGCACACAGGCTGTTATCCAGGGAGGAACTAGAGTCTAAGGAGAATATCTTTCATTAGGGTGGAGATAGTGGAGATAGATAGCCAGGTGCCACTGTTGAAGGAAGAGTGGTGGCCATAGAATGAAGAGAGTTAACGATAGAGCATCCTTTACAGAGGTGAGGGAAAGAAACCCAGAGCTTAAGAAAGACTATTGCTGAGTAGGAATGTCCCATCAAACAAGAAAAAGGGGTAGAGGTAAACGTAAACATAAGGTAGAGGAACTTGAGAGAATTCCCACTACATCTTTCTGTCTTTTGTTGGTGTCCTGGGACTGAGAGCTCACAACATAGAGAGTTGGACGAAGTCAATTGCAGAACATCACAGAAACGAAAAGGAGAGATGCTTATCCAGGTAAAGAGAAGGGCTGCCAGGACATCCAGAAGACCTGCACAGGGTGGATAGAATAAATTGATAGAGAAATTTATCTGTGCACTGCGAGGGCTTCTCCAATGGGACTCTAGCTGGATGTGGACACTGAGAACTCAGACCGCTGCACTGTTGGGCAGGTGCCAGGGGAGGACCCTGGATCACAAGGGATGCGGTAGAGCATTGTTCCATTTTCATTTCCTCTTCTTGGAACCGTCACGTGAGAGGCATCCTCAGATGATTCGACACAGGATGGGGTATCACCTATGACAATTTCTAACATCAGTCTCTCCAAGCTAACACAAGCTGAGGTAGAAAACTGATCAGGACCTTGAGAAAGCTCTGCTCCCTCCATTGTGCTCCCACGGTCCTGTGAGGCGCGTCCTAATCGTACAAACACGAAGAAGGGTTAAATGATTTGTCCCACTCTGCAGCAACTGTAGCCCTTCTGCTACCTGTTAACTCCTAGGAGAAAACGTTGTACTCCTACCTAGAGCATATCTATCCAGTTTGCTCAGAGCAATGCCCGCGCAGAGAAAAGCCCATTTGCACATACAATGAGAAAGAGGATATATTTGGGGGTGTCACTCCTTTTCCAACAGGTCAGATGAGAGAGGGTCTATGCAAGGAAAGAGGGAAACAGTTTCTAGAAATGTTGTCATGTGGCTCTGTGACAGAGGCTACAAACAAGAATCACACCCTCATTAATGAAGGCAGATTTCACTTCTTCCTCCCTTTGATGGTGATTTATGCCTTGGAACAAAATCTACTCTCAAAACACCAGAAAGCAAGTAATATATTATTTTACAATAAGGCATGCAACCACAGCAAAGAATTTGAAAGGCAGTAACAAGGTTGTTTCAATTTCTATTTCTAAGCAGAGATATCAACAAAGAAAAATGGAAGCCCTTCACTCTTTGTACCTCAGCCTCCCAATAAAATCTTGGGTATCCCTCAATATTCTGAGAGAGTTAAAAGTCCTGATTTCAGAACTCTTACAGGCAGGGAGGTATCTATATCTATCTGTTTCTCTATCTATCTGTCTGTCTGTCTGCCTGTCTATCCATCTATTAATTTATCTATCTATATCTATCTATCATCTATCTATCCATTGTCTATCTATATCTATATGCAATACATGTGTGAATTAAAAAGTGAATATGATAGTGTTTTCTTTGTGGGTACCTAAGATAACCCCTATTTCTCTTCTGAGGGGTTCTCTCTTAGTTCTTATGCTAGTCAAAGGAAGCTAGTAAGAGGGCTCCCTCGGTGGTCTGTTACCATCCTGTTCAAGGACATGGATACCCAGAAGAAGGGCAGCTCCAGGTGACCACCATTAAGTCAGTTCATCAGAACAGGCTTGAACAGTACAAAGTGTGCAAGCCAATTTAGTCCCTTCTTGAATTCAGTGGGAACCAGCTCCATATAGGGCTACATTATCAGTATTCAGAGGCCGTACTATCTGCCTAATGCACAACTTATTAACAAGTTCGCTACTCAAATACTCCTGCATACATACATTAAGGAAAACATAGTCTAATGTTTATTCTAAAGGTAGTAGGTGTATCAGGGCTCCAGACTTTAGTAGGCCCCCAGAACTTAGAGATAGAACAGATTCTACAATAGAAATAACGTTCAGGCCATAGAACGCAGCATGTAGACAGCACACCTGTCAAAGTAAAAACAAAGACCTAATCCATCAGAGTCCATGGTTCTCAGAAAACTACTAAATGTACTTACTACCCTTGAGTTTTCACTTCTGTAGCTCTGCTTCTGGGTAGCTGTTCTTGCTAACTGAAGCATGTCAACCCAGGACATGATTTTTATGCTTAAAAGCTCACCCTGACAAAGTCTCAGTGTTGCACTGGGATCCCACACACACAATGTAGTCACCAGCCTGCTAATAAAGACCTTCTATTGCCTTAAATCCACGCCTGAGTAGTCTTCTCTGGTGGACACCCTGCAGTAAAATGTAACTAACCCACCACTTTTATTTAGATAATCTTTAAACTGTTATGCTTGGAAAATAGAACACAGATACTAAAAAAAAACCCTTGAACTATTTTAAGACTCAATTTCTGCTTGAACTTCAGCATCTTGAGGTTATATGATTGTCAGCTGTATAAAATTAAGCAGTCTCAGTAAGCATACTAGCTACGCACCTAGAATGATGGAATGTGGGTGTCTGGATAACTATCTTATCATGTTTTAATATTCCTTAAACATACCACATCTATAAGAAAATCTATGCCAGTATGTCTGTCTTCTTTGGCTCCTGCACCTTTAAAACCAATTAAGATGTTTGTTCAACCATATTTTCTAGTTGATATGGGCTTCTATTTGTATTAAAAGGGGTGATTACAAGCAACTACTCTGTGATGAGAAAATTGTATCTCTACTAACAAATAGTAAAGCACACTGACACAGTGCATCATTTGGTGAAAGGTGAGATGAAAACTCCAGCACACCATCAAGAGAATTGTTTCTGAGTCAGGCAGTGGTGACACACACCTTTAGTCCCAGCACTTGGAGGGCAGACAGATCTCTGAGTTAGAGGCCAACCTGATCTATACAGAGTGAGTTCCAGGACAGTCAGGGCTACATAGAGAAACCCTGTCTCAGAAAAAGAAAAAGAAGAAGAGGAGAAGGAAGAGGAAGAGGGAGAAGAAAAGAAGAAGGAGAAGGAGGAGAAGGAGGAGAAGGAGAAGGAGGAGGAGGAGGAGGAGGAGAAGAAGAAGAAGAAGAAGAAGAAGAAGAAGAAGAAGAAGAAGAAGAAGAAGAAGAAGAAGAAGAAGA